>PVJX010010033.1:0-58613 GCA_004027295.1 Dolichotis patagonum
TTGAAGACCATGACATAATTTAGTCCATGACTAAACCCTAGAAATGAATAGCTATATCTTGATGATTTCTTATGAAACTGTCTGCCAATACTGGAGTCCGGTAAGACTTCTGTCAGTTGTAGATGAGAAGTAAAATTGCAATGCTCATAATGTGTGTTTTTTTCTAACTTTAAAGAAAAAAAAATAAAAACAATTATATAAAATTTCAAAATAAGATAGAAGCAGAGGAACAATGGTTAATACTTTGCATAATGTTGTTTTCAAAGTAGTTGCTCATATTACAAGTTATAGGTAAGAGAAATGGATCAAACTAATAGAAAATAGTAGTACAACTATCTTGACTATCACACATATTTTCCCCATTTTCCCTTCCTTCTTTTCTCCTTTTACCCCTCAAAATTTCTCTTTTCTTTTGATCACTTATTTTCCCATTTCACAGTATATATTGTACATTTTGGATCTTATTCCTTCAACTTCTTACATTGGGCAGACAAAACCATGTTTACACACACATGTTTGATTTATTTCAATTATGAGTATAGACTCAAGTTGCATCGATTTATCTACAAAAGTCCCATCTTTTTTTATAACTGAGTAGTATCCCATTGTATAAAAAATCACGTCTTTTTTATCCACTCCTCAATTGATGGGCACTTGAATTGTTTCCAAGATTTAGCTGTCATAAGTTGTGCTGTTGTAAACATGGGTGCACATACATTGCTGTGGCATGATGGTTGTAACTCTTCTGGGAAAATACTCAGAAGGGGAATAGCTGGGTTGAATGGAACCTCTGATCTTAGTTTTTGGAGGAATATCTGCACTATTTTTTCACAGTTGTTGTACCACCCTACATTCCCATCACAGCCCTGTGAGCATTTGTTGACTGCTTGATGGTAGCCTTTCGTTTGGGGGTGAGATAGGATCTCAGTGTTTTAATTTGTGTATCTTGAATGATCAGTGCTGTTTAATATTTTATTCATGGGCTGGGGATTTAGTTCAGTGGCATAAGCACCTGCCTTGCAAGCACTTGGTCATGAATTTGATCTCTGGTACCGATAAAAAAACAGTATTTTATTCATATATTTATTTGCCATTTGTATCTCTTCATCTGAGAAATATATTCATCTCAGGTGCTCATTTTTGGATTGGATCTTAGAATGTGTGTGTGGGGGGGTCTGATTGTTGTCAATTTTTATATGTTCTACATAGAAATCCTTTGCCTAAGAAACAGTTTGCTAAAATTTTTTCTCACTCTGTGTGTTGTATTCCAATCTGTTAGTGATTTCTTTGATGTACAAAAGCTTTTTAATGAGACCCCCATTGCTAATTCTTTGTAGTATTTCCTATTCAGTTTGAGTTTTGTTTGTGAAGTCTCTGCCTACATCTTTGCCTTCAAGATTTCTTCCTACTTTCTCTTCCAGTAGATTTAGTGTTTCTGTCTTACCATTTGCATCCTTGATCCATTTTGACTTTCGTGCATGGTGATAGACATAGGTCATTTCGGTCTTTGGCATGCAGAGAGCTGATTTTTCTAGCACCATTTATAAAAAGGCTATCTTTCTTCAAGTGAACATAGTTGGCTCTATAGTCAAAGATAAGGTGGCTGAGTGTGTTTGCATTTGTTCCTGTATCTTCTAATCTATTCCACTGATCACAGGGTTTTTGTTCCAGTATCATGCTAATTTTGTCACAGAAGGTTTACAATATAATTTCAAGTCAGGAATTGTGATGCCTCCTCCTTGCCTTTGTTGCCAGAATAAAAAGCTTTTGCTATTTTAGGTCTCTTCTGCTTCCACATGAATTTTAGGATTCTTTTTTCTAGTTCTGTGAGGTGATTAGGTAATTTTTATGTTTCGTTCTATTGATGCAGTATATTATGCTTATTGATTTGCATATGTTGTACCATTCCTGCATTCCTGTGGTGACTCCTACTTGGTCATGGTGTATAATCTTTTTGATGATTTGCTACATTCTGGTTGCTAGTATTCATTGAGGATTTTTGCATCTATGTTCATTAGGGGTATTTTGTTGTCATTGTTGTAATTCAGTCTTTCTCTGATTTTGCTATCAGGATAATAGTTGCCTCCAGAAATAAGTTAGGGAGTATTGCTTCCCTTTCAATGTCATTAAAGTGTTTGAGGAATGTTGGCATTAAACCTCTAAATCTCTTGTAGAATTATGCAGTGAAGCAACCAGGACATGGACTATTCTTTGTTGTTAAGTTTTTAATGACATTTTCTATCTCCTTAACTGATATTGGATTATACAGAATTTTTAGCTTTAGCAATTTATACTTACTTAGGAATCTGTCCATTTATTTTATATTTTCTATCCTGTGATAGTAAAGATTATCAAAGTAGATATTGATCATCTTCTGAGTTTCCACAGGATCTGTACTAATTTTATCCTTTTATTCTTCAATGCATGAACTTGAATCTTTCCTTTTTTCAAGTTTGGCTAAAGGCTCATCAATTTCATTTACTCTTTCAAATAGCCTACTCTTCAGCTTATTAATTCTTCATATTATTTTCTTGTTCTTCATTGCATTAATTTCTGCTCTGATCTTTATAATTTTCTCCCTTTTATGGGTTTAGAGTTTGTCTTGCTCTTTTTTTTTCTTTAAGTTTGAGATGTAACATTATGCTTCTTATTTGTGCTCATTCTGTTTTCCTGATGTAAGAATTCATTCTGTAAATCTCCCTCTTAGGACTGCGTTTACTGCATTCCATAAATTTTGGTATGTTGTACTTTCATTCATCTTTAGTTGTAGATATTGTTTAAAGTCTTCCTTTATTTCATCCGTGACATTGGTGGTTTAGGAGGCAATTGTTTAATTTCCATGTGTTAATGGAGTTTTTATGGTTTATTTTGCCAATAATTTCCAATTTCATTGCACTATGATTAGATAATATATGTGAGATAATTTCAGTTCCTTTACATTTAGTTAATATGGGCTAGTATATGGTTTATTTTAGAGCATGACCCAAGTGCAGCTGAGAAGAATGTGTACTCTGATGTTGTTGGTTGGACTGCTCTGTAAACATTTACTAAGTCCATTTGTTCACATATTTGATCTAGTTGTGCTATTTTTTTGATGATTTTTTTTTGTCCAGTTGATCTCTTTGTGAGAATGACATGTTAAAGTCTCCTGTTACAATTGTGTTATTGCTTATTTAATTTTTCATATCTATTCATATTTGTCTTATGTAGTTGGATGCTTCCACATTTGGTGCATATATATATGTGATTCTTATTGCTTCCTGTTGATGTTTTTCCTAAGAAGTATGTAGTGATTATCTATCTCTATTGAAGATTCTTGATTTGAATTTCACATCATACTCAAATAGTGTAGTTATCCCCATTTTTTTCTGGTTTGCTGTTGCATGGAAGATTCTTTTCCATCCTTTCAGCCTATGAATTTCTTTTTGAGTTAAATATGTTTCTTGTATGCAACATATTGTTGGATCTTGTTTCTTGATCCATTCTGCCAGTGTGTCTCTTTTGATTGATGACTTGATGTCACTTACATTGATGGTTATAGCCAATGTGTATTGGCTTATTTTTGCCATGATATTTTCCTGATGTTGGTTCCCTAGTTTTCTCTTCTGTTTAATTGCTTGCCTTATCTGGTGGTTTATTGCTATTGTTTTTCTTGGATTTGTGGTCATTTTTATCTCTGTCTAGAATAACTTTCAATAGTCTTTGTAGGTTTGTCTGGTGTTTGTGAACTTCTTCAGTTGTTCTTTTTCATGGAAATATCTTATTTCTCCATTATTTTGAAAGATAGTTTTGTATAGTACATCAATCTGGTTTGGAAGTTATTTTCTTTCAGCACTTGATATATTTCACTCTAAACTTTTCTTGACTTGATTGTGTTGAGATATCTGCTATGACTCTAATGGACTTTCCTTTATAGGTGATCTGTTTCTCTTTTCTAAAAGCTTTAAATAATCTATTCTTGTGCTGAATCTTGATTATTATGTCTTTTTGTAGTTTTATTTTGATCATGGTTATTGGGAGCCCTACATGATTCATTTATTCATATGTCAAATTCTTTATCCATGCTTACAAAGTTTTCTGCCATTATTTCTGTGGTTTATTTTATAACATTTGCTCTGTCTCCAGCTTTCTCATTGACCCCAGTCAATCTTATGTTATTCTTCTTTGCTTCATATTCTAGCAATTGCATTGATTTTTTCATAGTATGTTGCTATTTTTAGGATATCCTTCTTTTCTTGATCATTAGCTGAAATTCTGTCTTCCAAGTTTGAAATTGTACCTTATCCTTTATTAAATATGTCACATGTAGTTTCAGTGGAGGTTTTAATCTCTTGGATTTCTGTTTGGATCTGTTTCATGGATTCCATTTCTTTCCTATGTTAAGTGTTTTTTGTTTCCATCATTTTTCTAAGCTCATGTGTTCTTTTATATGTTTGTTCTCTAATATATTTGATTTTAAACTTCATTTCTTTTTTATTTTGAAAAGAATAAAACCAAATGAGAAGGAAAACACAATGGGGTCATTCAAAAAAAAAAAGGATGGGCATAGCTTAAGATTAAATCCACAATATAAGGTGATCTACAATGGTTAATATGATGTCTTTTGTTATCTTCAATAGAATTGTCTATATCATCAGGCATAGTAAAATTGAACATAGCAGTACAGAGCAATATCAGTAAAAACAAAACATTGGAGATATTATAGGACTTCAAAAGCGGGTAGTAGTAAAACCAGAATGGGTATCCTAGTGAATCTTGTCATCTTCAGAGTATTTGCCTATATTCTCAGACTTGATACTATCAAACATAATAGATTCAAATAAAATCAGTCAAAACAAGACAGCAATCTAACAAACCAGATTCAAATAAAATGAGCCATAATAAGACAATGTAAGTAATACAGGCTTCAGATTAAGTTAATAGGAAATTAAGGATGTTTACTGTAGTATATCCTGCTATTTTTGGAATAGCTGTTTGTGCCCTCAAATCTAGTACAAGTACACAGGCTGGAACAGAGTATAACCAAATAGACAGAGAGATGAGAATAATGTTTATTTTAAATCCTGATACATTATTAATGTCCTCTGCTTTCCTTTTCTATACAATTCCTCCCCTTTCTCTTTCACAGGGTGCATTGTACAATTTGGGCCCCACTAACTCCTTTAGTTTTTAGATTAGGGGGGCAACTCTATTTACCTAAGTGGTTCTGAACCTTTTTACGCCTGAGCTTGTTAAGTTGTATTCCTTTACCTACCATAGCCTCAAGGTTTTCTTTCCTTATAGCTGAGTAGTTTTCCACTGCACAAAAGTGTCATGTCTTTCCAACCTACCTGCAGCTGCTGGATGAGCTGACCCTATTTCTCTCTGATTCACTGTCACATAGAGCATTATTTTCTCATTTTTGACTTTCAGTCCATAAACCCTCTTTCAGGTTGATTATATTTCATATACAGAGCATCTTGATGGACTCTATCACCTGATCTACCCTGCCCATATTTCTTTTTGTTAGTGTATCAAGGCCATCTATGTTAGTGATGATTATGGCCAACCTTCTCTGCCTCATCTCTGCTATGCTATTTTTTTGCCTTGGTTGTCTACTTTTCCCCTTCATTCTACTGTCTGCCTCGTTCATCCATATCTTTTTGTAACTGAGAGATTATTTTCTCTATAACCTTTTCCTCTTGTTTTTTCAATTCTGTTGTTATTATTTCATAAAGTTCCAATGTTTGACTTCAATGTTTGTCTATCTCATTGAGTTCTGGTCCTGTTCTAGATGGACTGGGGATCTGGGATTGCATTTTACTTCCTCATCTTGTCAATTTTTTTTTTTTTTTTTTTGGTACTGGGTATTGAACTCACAACTGTACGCTTGCAAGGCAGGTGCTTATGCTGCTGAGCTAAATCCCCAGCCCCATCTTGTAATTTTCTGTTTACTCTTTTAATTTTATTTGATTTTCCATGTTTATGATTGCTAATTTCTTATGATACATAGCTTAATCACTAGTTCCTAGGTTTCCCTAAGAGATGTCTGTTTCTCAGGGATGTCCTCTAGATGCATGCTGTTCTTTATAGCTACCCCAAGAACCTAACTTCCCAATTTGTAAAGGATACAAAGTTACTATTTGACTCACACTCAATCCTTTGGTACTTGACTTTGGCAATGATTATGACCCCATATAATCACTGTGTTATCATACAGCAAAAAAACAAAACAACAACAATAGCAAAAACCTTGATTATACCATCTATGACCTCCTAGTTAAAGTAGTACACTTAATGACAATTGTTTCAAATACATCTTGGCTGCAGACAAACTATGGTAACCATTGACCTGCTACCTCTGACTACAAGAGCAAATTCTGAATTTATATAACAAAATCAAACATAAAGCATGTGTTTGTATTCTGCGATTTTCCCCTTTGTGGACCAATGTTACCCTTCTGCACAGAGTGGAGGGGTGTTAAGGAGACAGAGTAAGGGGGACAGGATGAAGTGATTAATGAGGTCAAATATAGTAGAGGCAAGACTAGAGGTCAAAAGATGATCACCTGAGTTTTGGGAAACTGGAGGACACAGCAGTAAAGAATGAAATAAAATATGAAGGATTAATCAGAAAGGAAAGTTACTTCGAAGTTTAAATTCAGGAGTAGTTGCGGAAAGAGAGAATGAGGATCAATAGAAGAAAATGAAAATAAAGGTAAGATATCTAAACAGTATAAAAAAGAAGGAAGAAAGAGAAGGAGAACCAGAAAGAGGTAAAAAGAGACCAGAGAAAGATAGGAGAGAAAAAAATACCCAAAACAAAAATAACCACAAAATACAAAACAAAACAAGGCAACATACAACCAGACATAACCAATCAAAGCAAAACAAGGGAGAAAAAAGTAGTAAAATACCTCTGGTGTTTACAGTTCATGACAGTGTTCATGTTAGATCCCAGAAATTTCCTGATTACGGAGTTGATCTTGGCCTCTGCATGTGGGGGCTAGGCCTAGTATTGGTGGAGTTCTCCAGAGCTCAACTGCTGGTTTCTTGCTTCTGTTTTAGACATTTCCACTTTGCTGGTCTGCTGATTACTCTGCCATCCAAAGGTGTGTATACACACATGTGTCTGAGGCCTGGCTGTCCTGGGTCTATGTGTGTCAGGCAGATTACCTGCCAAAGGGGTGTATGAGTCCACGTGCCCAGGGCCCAGTTGTCCCGATTCTCAGGGTTCTGATTTGTCAGCCCACCAAAGGTGTATGTCTCATTGTATATGTTTGAATTACTGTTCTCTGTTTCCTTCTGATTCAGCAAATATTGCATCTGTTGTTCTACTTCAGTTTTGGGCTGCTAAATCCATCTCTCTGAGTTACTGAGTAATGAAAGGTGGGGCAAGTACAGTCATTAAGGAAAAAGAAAGCAACAGGTGGACAGAGTCACTGTGAAAAAATAAGAAAAATGAACAACCTGATACATTTCAGATAAGTGAATACATTTTTGTGAAGCACAAATCTGCTGTGGATATATAATTGCTACTGATTTTGATTCTGAGAATGAACCTTTCTTCTAACAGTCAACATTTTACCACATACAACTTCTTACCATTTCCCGAAACAGTAGGGCCTTTAAAGATTTCTTAATGTCTATCTTAATGTTTCCTGCTGGTTAAGAATTCTACGTTGGCATTGAAACATTTTTTAATCTAATTCAAAACGTTTTCCTATACTAAAGAGCCTTCCAAAAAGTCTGTGGTGTCCCCTTTATCATCAATAGCATTTTGTTTTTACTGCATTGTACTTTTCTTGACTCTTAGTAGTACATATTTATTCTATTTAAGTTGATATAACCAAATATCATACATTGGGTATCATACAAACAAAAATTTATATCTCACAACTCTAGAGTCTGGTGAGTACAAGATGAAAACACAAGCATATTCAGTATCTGGTGAAGGCCTGCTTTCTGAAGAATGGTTCCTTTTCACCATTCTGAACATAAGAGAGAAAGAAAAGGAGGTCTTTGGAGTCTATTCTTTAAGAGCATAAAGTCCCTTCATGAGAGTTCTGCCTAAACTAACTTACTCTCAAAAACCCCCATCTCCTAATACCATCATTTTGGGAGATATGATTTCAACATATGAGTTTGGCTGATGGGGCACAAAAATAGACACATCATAATATATTCCATATCTGTTTAAATGTGTAATAGTAACACTGTATTTGGACCTTCTTTAGTGTCAGACACTGGGTCTTTCAATTCTGTACTCCAAATATGTCTATGAGTGCTATAGGCAACCTCTCCTGTCAGGAGGATGGTTCTGAGGAAAAATTAAATAAGTATAAGCTAGATCTTGAGCTCGCCAGTTTCTATAAGGGTTACAGAGTAAATGTAGTGCATGTGAAAGTCTACAAAGGTAGTCCAAAGAAAATAAGAAACATTACAAAGCAAAATAATAGTAGCATCAACAATTTTAAATGAGTTAGAAAAGATATTTTATCCTTAGCACCAGGGTACTATGACAAAATAAAACTAAAATTTCAAAAGCCAACACAAGTTTAATGATAAGATTAGAAGATAAAACTAAGGATATCCCTTTAAAAATAGACCAAGGGCAGGAAAGAAAAAGTGGGAAAAAATTTCAGAAAAAGTAGAACTAGAGAGATGGCATTTTGAAAAAATTTGATGAAAAGGGCCAATTAGCAGCTTCTAGAAGCTGGCAAAGATGGGGAAACAGATTGGCACCTCCAGAAACATGGCCCTGCCGTTGCCTTGATTTCAGCCTCCTGAGATGTACTTTGCACATCAGACTTATCAGCTAACAAATTTATATTGGTTTGAGCACTAAGTTTGCAGTAATTTGTTCCAGCAGCCACAGCAATTTCAAAAAAGACCATATTGCTTTTATCATTTATTCCCTGCCTTGATTATTTTAGGACACTTGCTCAAGTCCTGTTTCATTTGTCTTTAATCTCTGATACCTAGGACTCTGTCCTCACAGGATATGATCTCTTCTCTTCTCTGTTTAGCCACCTCTGGTCACTGCTATCACCCCAGCCACAACTCCTTGCTGGCATCCCATCTCCTTCCCTAGGTCACAGAGTGTCACTGAGCTATATCAGCCTCTGACTGTCCTAGTTTATTGCCACCCTGAGCCCCTGATAGACAGTAATGACAAGAACACTAGCTCCTCTGAGCTTTTCTGACCTTATCACATGACAAGGAGGGTTCTGTACTATGTCTTCCCACTTCCCTGTGGGGCCCAAATGCATACAGATCAATCTTAGTAACCTTGATTGAGTTCTCCATGGAGATTTTAAAAACACACAAAAAATGCCTTTACTTCTATAGGTCATCTCTTGCTGTCTTTCTTTCTTTCTTTCTTTCTTTCTTTCTTTCTTTCTTTCTTTCTTTCTTTCTTTCTTCTTTCTTTCTTTTCTTTTTTTTTTTAGTTTGTAAAACAGTGCTACTGGGATCTAGATCACTTGGAGAGGCAAATGATTATTAAAGAAAGGTCTTTAATTTTATAGTCGCATAGGATTGCAAAGACCACTGAAAACTGAGTTATTTAGTCAAATGTTTGAGGCTAAATGGTGGAGAGATTCCAAAGAAGATGCAAAGAACAAAGCACAGTCATCAGCGATAGGTAGACAGTAAAAGTGGTGATATGAAAGATGTAGCAGAGGCAGGAAATCTGCAGGGGAATTCAGCTCCTCTGAGCTTAGAATTTAAGTCATGTGAGAAAGTACCTTAATTGATACTAATATACCTCAATCACACATTTTCTTAACCGATTCTAAAATGAAATTACACTCAAGTCAATATGAAGGAAGCCAGGCAGGAGTTCAGTGTCCACAATCTCTGTCTGATCTTTCTACTGAGTGTTGGGAGGTAGCCTGCAAATGTAAACAAAACTTGGGACAAGGATTTTGCAAGAGGCTGGTAAAATATTATTTTAGAACACAACAATGCTGTTGGGAATAAATAGCAGATTCTCCTGTCTCCTATGATTTTCCATGGTCATTTTTACTAAAATGGAAATTTCTGAGGCTTAATTCAGGCCTCCTGTGTGGATGAATATGCTGCCTCACCAGCAGCAGAGTTATAATTGTCTCTTCCTGTTTCTGAACTCAACACTTGGCTGTTTGTTAATTAATGTTGCACCCCATGTGCTTAACATTTCCGAACTGTGGGTTTCCAAACAAGACCTTGATGGACCCAGTATTGCCATTCCTGTTTTGCGCTTCTAATTATAATTTGATTCATTTATCATTTGACATCTATACTGAATTTTTAGCACAATAAGCCACTTTATTAGATGCTATAAAAGATGGAGCCAATGTCTCAAGGAATCAAGAGCTGGAAGCTAAGATGACCTCTAGGATGAATGTATACTATGTGGACACCACCTTGGTTGGCAATACAAACCCAGATTATTTCTCTTTACCCTAAGCCTTCTAATTTTGCTATCAACAAAAGTTTTTTCTTAATCATTTTAGCTGCAAAATAGATTTAAGAAATATTTGGCAATGTTAAAATTCTGTGGTTGATATTTAATCCTTATAATAACCTTATAAAGAAAATAACATTAGTCTTCTATTATATATATATATATATAGATAGATAGATATAGATATAGATATCCTATGTTTCCCACACCTTCATGACATGCTTTCACAAATAAAGTGAAATAATTGCTAAAATCTGTAGTTTACTTCCTCTTGCCCACACTCACCAACAAAAGGATTGTATTTCTATGCAAACAAACTATCCTAAGTGACAAACCATGCTAAGTAATTTAAGACTGACCACTTCCAGTGGGCCCATAGCACTGGCCCAACAAAACCTATGTAATAGCTGGGATCACTACTCCACAAAGATGAGAAAATCTGGATGCTGAGCTAATGAATCATCCAAGGGCACGTGCTTGTAAGAGACAGACCAGATAGCACTGTGTACTCTGGTCTAAAGTCACATATACTATCTTGTGTATGATACAACTTATTTCAGAATAATGCAGATGAGTTTCTTTTGGCAGATAAGCTGCAATTGTAGCACCTGGGTGCTAGGTTAGGAAAGAAGGTTGGGGAAGAGTCAAGGCTTGAGGGAAGTCTACTGAGATCAAAGGGCAATAGTTTCTGAGGACAGCAGCCACAAGTTCATGGGTGCAACCCCGAAGGGTGGACAGTACCAGGAATGGATGTCACTACCTGTCTAGGACAACTAGTTGATCTAATGTGCTCCACCTTAATTGTTAGACCAGAAACAGAAATCCAGACCATAGCCAGTTGTCTACTCTATGCTAAGTACATGTACCATGTTTAGTAGCTTTTAACTATTCATACAATATTCTCCTCAGTGCCGGTAAGGTTTCTTTTGGACAGAGGAAGAATCTTGCTCCTTGTACACTGGTATTGCCTTTGACATACTACAGGAATAGTAGATTTTGATGTTTTGAATTTCAAAGAGAATGGAAATTCAACTATCATCAACCAAACGAATCTTCTGCAAATAGGATCAGTGTCCTAAGATGCAAATGTCATGCACTTTACTAAGATGTTAAGTTCAGTCTTCCATTTGTCCTATTTGAACATCAGTGGATGCAATTTCACATTTTCTTTTTCTTTCTCCACTGCAGAATTAAGTCCGACTCTAGTCTTTTGGATAAAGTGCTCATCTATTTCAGTTAAAATATCACTTCTGGGGAAGCCATGACCTCAGAAAGGTGGGTATTTCACCTTTTCTGAGGCAGTGAATATTCCATCTCCCTTACTTTGGACATTTATTGAACCATATATTATTTCTGATGATACCCTTGTCTTTTCACTCTCAGCTCCTTTCTCATCCTCCAGCTAGAGCTGCAAATTGCATAGGCATTCTAACTGAACCATTTCTTCTAACCCAGACATTTCTATCAGCTTCAGATACCCAAGAACTCAGTTCCCCTTTACCAGTCAAATTGATGTGGACAGAAGGATACATACCATATAGCATTTGCAGGAACTATTTCTTATGATCAGTAATTTTAAAGCAATATACCTCCTCTAGCTCCTAAATATGTCATTCTAAGTGCCGCTGTTTCTCTTTTTTCCATCTCCTTCATCATTCATGCATTAGACCTGCCTCAGGGCTGCTGGGCATCTGCTGTTTACCAGTGGGCTCTTCTTCTTCCCCAGTGTCTTGGTAAAGCCCACTGAGGAATGAATTATTAGAAACAAGAGTCCACTGAGAATACAATCTAAAATGTTTCAGTTCCCAGGTAAGCAAAAATGAATACTAAATTAATTGAAGATTTACTCAGTGAATTAGTAAGCTCATAATTAATAATAAAAATAAAATTAAGTAACTTCTGTAGGAATTAAGAATGCTCTGCATAGCACAAAAGAGTGATTTTTTTTGGTAAATGTTATTTGTTCAACTCTTTTGGAGATCATATGGACAAGACATTTTATATAATTTTGGTGATATTTTGACAAATAAAGCATCTGCAAACCAAGACCATAGACTTGTTGGGGAGACAATCATATAACATGATAAAAATAGCAGATATTATGCAGTAGCAATTCTGCTTACTGATAGGAGTCTCTTGGTGCACACTAATTGTTTGAAAAATGAAGCAAAGCATTCTCTGGAGACAAATCTTATCATAATTGAGGCTTTAAGACTGAATAGTTGCCATCTCTTTAAAAAAGAAATTGACAGAAAGACAAACATTTCTTAATTCTTTCTCTGCCTTGTATATATTATTAGCACATTCTGGGAAATCTGTAATGACTGGTTCTTCAGAATTTATTACACCTTGTGATGGGCACTTGGGCAATATAATGGGCACTACCCCACATAATTCTGATGCATTTGCTTATTTAAGGCACTATAATAGACTAGACAGACATTTCCTGGTGATTTTTGATCAGCTGTGGAAGCTTATGTCTTGAAGCAAAACTGTGAAAATATGCAGTTATGTTTAAAGAAAAGGTAGTTAAATTATTTTTTTCACATCTTGATTAACCAAACTTGAAAAGGCACACGGTTTGATTAACAAGCTGTATTTATAGTTTTGATTCTTTTCCTTGTCACTAAAAGCCACCCACAAATAGACAAAAAGCACACGTCCTGAACTTGATACTTCTTTTGCATTATGTATTTGGAATACACATTAGTTGAGGAACTTTTCTAAGAATTATTTCCAGTTATCACTGGAATTGGTTAACATCACTTATAGGTAGAGAGATTTGTGAGGTAAACATCATAAAATGTTTACAAAGATCTTTCTGTGATTGAGGTAGGTTTAGCTGAATTCTATCTACAGATGGTGGAATGGGCAAGATGAGCATTCTGACAATAAAATGTCTTAGATTTACCAATTCAAATTGTAACACTTGAAATTTTCACAGAAATTACTCTGTAGTGTTTTTTAACTTATATCAAATATAGGCTCTATTTCAAATTTTCCCAAAATAATAAAATCAATATTTTAGAGACACATTTTTAAGTTCTTATGAATGCACTAATTCTTTCTTTGTACTACATACCATCTTTTGGCTAAAGATGAAACTAAAGTTGTAAAGGAAGAGGAATATAAAGCAAACGGTACAAGATGAGTTCTATTCAAACAAGAAGGGAAAATAAAAGCAAAGTTTATCCCTTCCTCCAGAGGAATAGTGAAAAAAAGAAGAAAGGTAGAAGTGGGCCAAATGAGTTCTTCTTTTCCAGCTATACCATCAGACACCACATGCAGGGGTCTTTGGAACATAGAATACTCTCAGGGCAGCATAGAGATACTGGAGAGGACAGATGGTTGGGGGGATGCAGGCACTCATAACAGCTTATTAACAACATGTAATTTACTCATAGATTCACAGCTGGCTGTATAAGGTGCGTTAGAATATAGATCAGTCTGAATGCACATTCCATGGTCTTCTCATGATCATTCATGATTTTCTTCCCCTCCCTGAATTTAAAAGCTTATAATGCTTGTATGTGAAGGAGGGTGAATATATTCCCCCCCCCTTTTTTTTTGTACTGGGGATCAGAACTCATGACCTCACATTTTCCAGACAGGTGCTTTTGTCACTGATCTAAATGATGATTATACAAGTGTCTTTTGCCACCAGGGACTCTTCTTGCAACCCATAGAGAAATAAGAAGGAAATATAATTGCCTTCTAATATGTCTGTAAGTCAAAGTGATATAACAGGGTGGGGGAGGGTTGTGATCAGTATAAGGCTGATTGTCACATCTTTGGAGCTATTGTTGGAGAAATGAGGAAACAGAAAAATCTTGATTGCCAAAAATCATGAGGACACACATGAGCAATTCAATGAAACTGACAATATTTAAGCCCCTACTATACATGACACAACCTGAGAAGATGATATGCAGATCATAATAGTAAACAGGACATAATACAAGACAATAGATTGAATTTTTTTTTCCCTTTGTTTAAAGCAGCCTCTTTCTTGCTCTAATCTTTATAAAACTAGAGGCAAAATCTGTACCTGTGTGGAAGAGATATGGCACAGAACTCTCGGGAAGGCTTGAAAATCTTAATAAATTCTCAGCCCTTTCACCTTGTCACAGTCTCACTCTGCATTGCAATATCTATGGCCTCTATCACATATTATGATTCTATTATTTTCTTTATATCCTTATCCAGTTTAGCCTTGTTTGCCAGCCCTCATGCAACCCACAGAAGCAGAATTCTCCTCGGACTCTCCAGCTCATATATAAATTGAAAAACAGGCACTTCGGCAGGGTCCCATTGGACACATTTGAGTGTACTCATCTCTCACCCAGCTAAGTCAAAGAATCCAATTTGTTTTACTGATGGCCTAAAGACAAAGATACTTCAGGGTTATTAAAAAGGCATAATTTGAAAGTCCATTAAAGGTGGTTGTAGAGGGCCAACAAAGGCAATGGAATTTTACTGCTTTTAGGAAACAGAAACTAAAATTTTAGAGTAGTAAACCTTGGTTTCTGGGAAAACAATTGAGTCTTCATTTGTATCCTTTAGTGAAGTGTAAAAAATGCTGAGTTTAATAAAAAAAAATGGAAGAACAGGACAATCTTGTGGTTTCTGTCATATTGGGAGGTACCAGACCCAAGCAATAACTTGTGTTGATGGTAGTCCCTGAGGTCTCCACAGACTGAGGCTGTGGAGGGCTGGCATGGGACTTTCCTGCTGAAGAGATAAATGTGTCTAAACTATGGCTTTATCATGTGCTCAGAGTCTACATGGGGTTTCCTGAATAGTAGAGGGGAGTGAAAGGAATACAGCTGTGTGTTGCTATTGTGTTTTTCTAGGGCCTTCCTCCAGATCTCTTGCATTTCATTCTTACTAAGACAGAACACATGGAGCATACACAAGGGTGTCTTCATGGCACACCCAGTTATCATTCACAAACCTGCTGACTGGATGTGCAATGTAAAGGCCTCAAGACCTCTCACATGCTCAAGGTGAAGCAAACGCTTTCCCACTCTACACATCTATCCTCAAGCTGGCTCTTCATCTGCTCCCTAATCTTAAAACAGAAGCTGTGTGTGACTTCACACCCCTGTCTCTTTGTTCAACCATACTGCCATATACTGCAACAAGCAGAAACACCAAAATGACACCCAGGATTTAGAGGCAGATTTATTTTTATGTTGATGGACACTGACAGGGATCATTCCTAAACTATCAAGGCTCAAAGGCTCAGGGAGGAAGGTTTTATGCGGCTGAAAGCAAGAAGTAGAGTACTTGGCTACTTTTGATTGGTTTTTACAATATGAATCATAGTGACCAATCATTTCTAAAAGACAATAGTAATAAAAGCTTAACAGGAACTGTTTGTTCCTAGGCTACTAATAGGGGCATTTTCTGCTATAGCGCTGCCTGAGTTATGTAACTCCATAGACAATAGAAGCTATAAAACTTTGGGAAAAGAACTACACAATAGCATGAATTTGAGAACACTCTTGAAAAACTAAGGAAAGGTGAATTTTTTTTTCCCTTCCATGATTAGGAGGATGCAGGTCTGTGAGAGGATAGTTGTTCTCTAAACCCCTTTCTGTTTCCCCCTAACCCAGTCCAAGGAACACTGTAGACATGTCCCAATCCCTCTTTAGGCAGTGTATCTGGCCAGCAGGACATGAGCAGAAATAGTTACTGCCCTTGGCCCTTTAACTTCCTGTGCACTACTGTCTTTGTCTTTCCTTGTTGCTAGGGATTGAGTCAGAGAGACTCTGGAATCTCCCCACAGGAAAGATAACAGATCCTCTCCTCTTTCAGCTGTTCTTTTAGCCTAGATCTCTGAAGACTGTGTAGGCTATTGTTATGGATGGCATTCTCTCTGTCTCTCTCTGTCTCTCTCTGTCTCTCTCTCTCTCTCTGTCTCTCTCTCTCTTTCTCTCTCTCTCTCTCTCTCTCTCTCTCTCCATCTCTTCTCCTCCTTCTCCTCTTCTCCTCCTTCTCCTCTTCCTCTTTTCCACTCTCCTCCCTCCACTCCACAACTACTTAACAGGACATAGTGAGATATATAAAAGAGAGGAAAAAGCCCTCACCAGAAACTGACTCTAATGGTACTTTGGTCTTGGACCTCTGACTTCCAGAACTGTGAGAAAATAAATTCTTGGTGTTTATTCCACATAGTCTGTGGTATCATGTTATGACAACAAGAATTCATAAATACAACCATAGATACTGCTCTTGCTTCCACATCTACAGATTGAGTCATACATGTTGCAAAAGAATTCTTTAAGTCACTGAGATTTCAGACTTTATCTCTTACAACAGCTAATGTTTACATTTCTTACAAAGCATGCAGAGCTAATCAAATGTGTGATATTCCTTTTCTCAAAGTGTACAAGCTGGATTTTTTATATGCAAATCTTACCGTAGTGGTAAAAGTTCCTTTTTGAATGATAGTTTAAAAATAACAGCATGTATTTAAACCAAGTAATTGTTTCAAATATTTAGTGAATATTAGCTTGTTTCACCTTTATAAAAATCAGTGAGGTAGAATTATTGTGTGTTTCACAAATGAGAACACTGAGGTAAGGAGAGGTTTGGTGGCCTACCCAAGGTTGAACGGATAGGGAACAGTAGGTCAGGGTTAGAAAACAGTCATTGTAGCATTCTAACTCAGGAGTGCATGCCCTCAAACAATACCCATACCAACTCACTTATCTTTGCAGTCTATGTTTTATTTATTTTTTTAACCTACATTAAAACTATGGTTTTACAGAGTCTGGGGATGAGTTAAGAATATTACAAAAATTGTAAAATACTATTTGGAAGACAATCGTACTTTATTTAATTCTAACTCCAGAAATGATCAGATCTCAAGGAATCTCAGTCATTCATTGCCTAAACTGTGCTCTGTGGATTTATGAGGAGAGGAAAGTGGCCCAGAGTCTGAGAGCATTCTCCCTATGTGCTGACAACTATTCAAGTTTGTGGCACAACTTAGAAAATCTAGGATAGAATCTTGCATGCTTAAGAGGCCATGAAAAAAAATTCTTATTGAAAACTTTTTTAGATTTTTAATACCAAATTGATAAAACTTTTCCAAATGTATTTCTGTTGAAATAATCTAGTGTCTTTACTCCACATTTATTCCCACCTAAGGTTTTTGTGACTTCATATTATTTTACCTTTCAGTGTAGTAGTCAATCTTTTGTAATAACATTTTAATATGCTTTAGTTCTCAACAGTCTTATTCTCTAGGCTTATTTTATTACTTTGTTAAGGTATAGTCAGGTGTGTATGAATTAACCAAATTATAACGGAACAGCAGGTTTCTGATTAAGGAGGACAAGTCTGGAGTCAAATCCTTTCTCTAGTACAGTCTATGACCTTCAACAAGTCAATTATGCCGGGCTCAGTTTTCAAATTTCTAAATAGAAAGTGATAAAAATCTACCTCTGAAGATTATTTAAAGGACAATTAACATTGTTTGAGAACATGTTGTTGTAGTGTTTAAAATGATTCTAAGTAAAGATACCCACTAAAGTTTCCAGAAGTTTTATTGTAACTTGTAGATTTTTGTCCAGAAGAGGCAAATAATTGGGGGAAAATATAACCCTCCACTTATAATAGTTGACATTAACCAACCTTTTATATACCCTAAAATATCTTAGTGCAGTATTATTTTATTAAATTTTCTATAGATTACTAGCTCCTCAATTATTCGTTGCATTTGTCTTTACACTTAATTGTGCACTCATTAATTAATGAGTTGAACAAAATGCATGACATATATTCATCCTAAATGTACATAAAAGTCCGAATTTTAACCTTTTTGAAATTATACTTTAGCACCAGGAAGCAACATCATAGTCAAAATATTAACACTTATCATAAGAATGATTATATTAGTTAAGAGTTGAGTCATAAAATTTAGTTGTTCTAGACAATCCAAATAGAACAGGTTTAATGCAATGGTCTAGAAACTTACGTAATGATTGGAAGATGGGAGAAACTGCATTCAAGGAAGCCACAGTGGATAGGCTTGGCCTTAGCTATGAATTGAGTATTCTCTGCTCATTGTCCAGAATTTTGAACTTAAACTGCTATAGTATGCAATAATAAAGGGAGCAGTTTTCCAAAGATGCCTCTCTGACCCTCATATTTGACTCAGTTCTTACAATTACTTCTAGAAAATGATACACAAGACAAGATTAAGTAACCTCTAAACAGATTTGATAAGGCTGAGAAATCCCAAAGACAATGTTTTTCAATCTGATTTGGCAGATAAACACTGAAACAGAAACCAAGGAATATGAGTTAGCAATTCCAGCTCACCTTTGACCTATTTGTCTGAATAATAAATCAGGCCAGTCAATTCACCGTGCTGGACTTCAGTTTTAGCTTCAGTAAAGCAAGAAAAATCATGTCATGACTCAGAGAATCACCCTAAGACTAGCATGTGAAAATGTTTTAAAGTATGTGGAAACAACTTCAACATTTAGATCCTTACATCTATGTAAAACCCTGATATGTTCTCAGTTTTTTCTGAAGGGGGTTCCAGCGCTAAGTTGGATTAAGGACAGACAAAACGAAAAATCGAAGAGCAGAGCTAGAGTACTTAGAGTTCACATAATGTTCTTCAGAAATGGTCTGGAAAAATTAGAGCTATCTGTCAAATATTTGTAAATAAAAATCATATTTTGAATGCAGTGAAAGGGTATCTAATAGAAGATTACTAATAACATTACTAACAGGGGTAATAGAGGAAGGATCAGAATTAGGAGAATTAAAGGAAAATATGTGTATCTAAGAAAAAGTAAAATAAATATAATACTCAGATACAGAAAAATAAAATTTCAACCTAATATAGTTTGCAAAAATAAACATAAAATAAATATTTTTGTATAGCAATGATTTTAAAATGAATGAAGTTTGGGAGAAGGGTGAGTTGCCTATTATAAACCCTTGGAAATTTAATGTCTTACATTTTCTAAATATGGGTATCATAAACATGGGTTAAAACCACTGAGAAAATAGAACTTAAAGGTATTTGACCTGACATAATGGATTATGTAGCCTTCAATAAACCCCATAACTAACTTGGGCCTCAAATTACTCATCTGTAGAATGAAGATATGGTAAAATGGTTTATATATAAGACATATATAAGTGTTTATGCATGATACAAACTTATGTTCAATTATTTCAAGTTTTTTGTTATGGTATAAATATGATAAAACAAATGAAGTAAAACATTTTATTTTCATGACAACTAGTCCATCCTAGCAAGTATCACCTGTCTTAGAATAGTACTGTCTGGAGTTTCTGAAGTCTAGATTGTTTTTCTTGAAAATAACAGTACTTATCAGAAATTTTTGTTATATTTATCTTTTTAATAAGTGAGAATGAGATGATGAAGGAGGGGAAAGAGGGGTATTTGCCTTTATGGTTAACTGTAATCAACAGCCACTTCCTTAGAATGACTACATTTCCAAGACATTACTGTATCTCTGGGAGATGTAAAACAATGGCACACTGAAGTCCACCCCAAAGCCTCCGCCTCTAGTATATCATTGGCCCAAGAAAAGGTCAGACTCAAAATTCAAAGTAAGATTTTGTTTGAGTGCATTTCACTTTTGGCATCATCATAAAGTAAAATTCCACAAATCAAACCATTGTAAGTCAGAGACTATCTCTAGTCAAATTTATGAAAACAAATAAAATGGTGATTTTTTTTGTGTGTGGGGGGAAGGAAGAAATGTGGAGTTGTTTAATGGGCATAGAAGTTCCAGATATTGTGCAATAATGTGAATATATTTAATACCACTGAACTGTATGCCTACAGGTGGTTAAGCTGTTAAACTTCACATTAGAGAAAAAATATACATTTTAAAATTAATTTTTACAAAAGGCAAAATTTTACTTTTAACCATAACTTCTCACTACTACCCTTGTGGGAACATTATGTTTTGGATATTATATGTCTCCAGAGGGATAACTACACTAAAGCCTTAGCTGTTGATTGGCTTTTGAGAGGTGGTTTGACCATGAGAGGTCTAACTTCATCAGTAACAAAGTGATACATTGAAGAGATCATAATTCTATGAAATTACTGGAAAGTGATGCATATTTAAGAGATATGATGTAGTTGAAGGGAGTAGATCTTCAAGGCATGACCTTGGGATTTGTATCTAGTTCCTGATTACTTTCTCTCTGGCTCTTTCTTCTTCCTCTATATCCTGCCTGCCATGAGATGAGATTTGCTATATCATCACTTCTCACTACGATATTTTGCTTCAGTTCAGACCAACAACAGTGGAAAAGCCACTCATGGACTGAAATCTTTCAAACCATGAGCCAAAATAAGCCTTTCCTCCTTTATTTTTTTTTTAATCAAGTATTTGGCCACTGTAATGCAAGGCTGACTAATATGGAAAGGATTATTGTGGAAATTTAGGTGATTTACATTGTTAGTTTTTATTGCATTATAGATTTATTTTCTCACTGAAAGGGAAGAATATAAGGGGGGGGGGGTTTGAAGAGTAAGTATCTTGTTAAGTCACTTCCAGGGGATAAGCTGCAAAGACCTTGACTTTGACAAGATCTATAAAAGCTTCCTATGACCTACACAGCCAGCCTGGTGCTGAAAGGGGGCAAAGGGAGATTAAGAAAAAACTGTAGGCACATGTTAAAAAGAAAGTTGGGACTGAGTGGGGACTGACTTGCCTGATGCAGTGGCAGCAACCCAGCATGGTCTACCTCTTTATGTATATATGGTAAAATGTTGTAGGATGTTGCAGAAAAGGTTCCCTTATGATCTGGATACTCACTGACCTTGGAGAGCCTAGGCCAAGATATTGGCTGCCATCTTAGCTCATCCGTCTTTCTAGTTTTTGGTCTCTAAGCCTCAGATGTTGAACACCCATATGAAATGGTTAATGATATTACACTGTAATGGGAGCAATGAGCTGATTTGTTATAATTTTAATACAAAGTATGGCCAGAGAACTGTTATTTCTTACCAACTGATGATGTTCTAATATTTGAATCCCTATAGAACATTAACAGGCAACAGTTATATAGTTGTACAGAGAAAATTTGAGACTGAAAGCCATACACAATCTTTTAGCATGATAATCATGATGACATTTTTGTAATACACTTAAATCTCCATTTTTCTATCTAATATCCTTTCCAGTCAGTCATCTCTATCTAGTACATAAGAAACTTCTATCTAATCTGTTGACGTTTAATGAGATGTCATTGAAGTGTGTGACATTTTTCGATATTGCTTAATATCTAAACATCTCTTAGTATAGTGGCACATACAAAGCATATATATCACATAAGTTTTTGTTAAACTATTATTACTGAGTGGTGATCTCATGTTGGCTTGTCATTAACTTCCTTTCACAAGTATCTGGAGCATAAGAGAAAGCAGATGTCTAAATCTATAGAAAATGTTTATCACCATGAATAACCTCAGTTTCACCTTCAGAAGACCTGTACATCTGAAAAGCATAAATACATTTAATATACCATGAAATTAGCAATAATGAATTGTCATAACCATACAAAAACATTTGTTTCTTAATTTAGCATCTTTAATGAGAATACCTTATTGTCTTATTTCCAGAAAACTTAACCTTTTGACAATTACCAATGTAAACATATCACAATAATATATTTTGAGCAACATTTTTGGGGGGTCTCCTATAAGAATATGAGATAATTGGGACCTCCTATTAATAAACAAGAACTGGAGAGTTTTTAGGCAATTTTGATTTCTTTTCATCAATTGGAGTCCTGTCCAATAGTTTCTCCTCACACCCAGGGATTTTTAATTGTCTTAGCAAATTTTTTGATGACTTATGAAAATGAGATCATAGCATTTAATACATTATTTCCGAATAATGGTAGACTCTCTAGTCATAATACACAAACAGCATTACATTTATAAAACCAAACTTAGCATCATTTTGATCTAGTAGAAACTTTGGTGGAAGCATATCAAATACTAAAATGCATAAAGAAGAAAAAGTGAAACTCAAAACAGCTATTTACCAATTGGATACTCAGAAAAACAAACAAACATACATAGGACAAATCTGTTTATAATATCAGAGTGCACTCAAATACATTTTTGGCCAAATTGAATTACAATAACTCTTACAATTTTAGAAATTTGTAATTATAAATAGACTAGTCAGAATTACTTATAAATTAATTAGTAGATATCACCTATAAGAAGAATTTGGAAGGAATAAAACCTCTTATGTGTAACTTTTGTGTATTTTATGTTGTCTTAAAAATTCTGGCAACTTCTGTGTCCCTTTCTTTCATGTAGCTTTCTGCTCAGTTATCTCCACTCTGTCACATACTAAGACCTGTCCTTCTAATAGCATTCTCTATAAGAGTTAATATAATTTAGGTTAATATTATCACTTATGTTGACTCCCTTTGATTGTACCTTTGATTTATCTTTTGCTGGGACAACACCTTGCCCCCTTGCCCCTGGGTTGCTATGACTATACCCAAACATTTCTCTACCAGCTGAAAATGCTGAAGCTATTTAATGTAAGAGTGGGAGCATGCCTGAGAAAGGGTAAGTGCCAGTGTTCTGCACTGCGTGAGGCTCAAAATGTTAAACTGTGGCTGTCCAATTGGCTCTGGGACAAAGGTGCAGTTGCCACTGGGTGCCCCAAGCAAGGGCATTCAGCCCATGTTTCCCACTTCAGCTGACACAACGCAAAGCAGGTATTTCAGTTTCTCCCACCTCCCTTGTCTGGGTCAGGCTCCAGGCTCAGTGGCATAACTCTTTGATTCCCACCTCCTGCTGCTGACTTTCACCCATTGGCCCTATTTCCTCCCTCACCTAGGGATCTGTGAGAAGTGGTGAGAAGAGTGGAAAGTAGTGATTTATTCCTGTAAAATAATGCTTTAGAAGTCTATAGATGTCTATAGAAGATAGATTTGTGCCAGTTTGCTTTTTCTATAACCTTGTTCTTAGCTGCTTTCGTACCATATCTCAAGTAGGTAAATTTACCTACCTTGCTTCTTCTGGAAACAAACGAATAAACTCAAAAAATTTAGCAAGTTGTGCAATATTAATAGGTGTCCCTTTAACCTTAAAACTTTAAGCATTTTAATATACAAAGAATGAGATGTAGGTCCTGATTTCGCCATTGTTTTATACCCGTGAGTACCCAATGCACTCCGTATCTTAGTCCTGTTGCCCTGTTGTATGCACTCCTGGAGCATCTCCTCATCTTAGCTTACTGAGTACCCCCATGTTCAGGCCTCACGTTTCAGCACCACTTGACATGACACATAGCAAGGGTGGTCCTGAGAAGTGGCAAAGGGAGATTAAGAAAAAACTATAAACACATACTAAAAGGAAAACTGGGACTGGATGGGATCTGACCTGACTCATGGAGGGGCAGCAACAACCCAGCATTGTCTACCTCTTTGTTTGTACATGGTAGAAAGGGGGGAAGTGCATTCTGGAGTTAAAAGTACAAGGCCTCAGTGCTTTCTTGAGAACACCAAAAGTGAAACATCCTCAAAGCTGTTTGTGTTGTAATTAACAGGGAAGAACATCAAGGCCAGACACCTGCTGAACTGGCCTTGTTCTAATCTCAAAAATTTGTTCACATGGCTCTCCTCTGGAGCTCCATGTTCTAGCCCTGAATGTGTGGTTGATCTCTACCCCAGCTGTTCCCCACAACTATGCTGCTTTTTCTTCCCACTTGGTCCTGTCTCCCATGCCCTTAAAAAAAAGAGTAGAAAACATAGAGAAGTACTTCCAGTTATGCTATTTTACTGTTTAAAATTAGTAAAAGAATTGTTACATTTCATTCTGAAAATATAGTATTTGACCTTGGATTATAAAAGATTGTTTACCCTTATAGTATCTGGCAAAAATACACTGTAATTTTTTTTTTTCAATAGATAGGCAGTGTTTGCCCATCTGGAGCTCAAGCAAACAGATTTAAGCACATTGTGAGAGAAGAAATACAGCATCCGACTGTGACACTGGACAAGGACTGGTTCAGTACCAGATTCTACCACTGGCTAGCTTTTGGTCATGCTAATTCAGATAACTTCCCTGAACTCATTATTTTCCTCAGTTAGGTTATGGTATTAAAACAATATCTGTAAAATGAAATTTAGGTCAAAAGGATAGTCCTACATGTCTTCTACTAGTGATTCAACCATTTTATCCAGTTAAATAGTCCCTGGATTGCAATTAATGTTGCTGATGGATTTATCTCAAGGATTCCCAGGAGCAATCTAGAGACTGAATTTGTCAAGAATATCTCCCCAGGATGGTAAATCCAAAACTAATAGTCTAAAGGGAAGTTTCAGAATGTTTCCTCCATAAAGGAAATGATAGAGTGATGAGATAAAATCTTATAGGTTTGAGGGTTTTTAATGGATTCTATTATACTATTGAGGCCCTAAAAGAAGTATCTAGTAATATATATTTTAGTAATTACTTCAGTATTTTTAATTAATTTATTTAAGTTAACATTTATTTAAATACAAAAATCTTAAATATGAAAATGACAATGTGTTAACCTTGGTCTGTAATCAGATAATTGCTGATAAGGTACAGTTTAAAGGAATCTCACACATTCTGTCTCTTACTCGCTAAGTTTAAATACAGTTGGAGTGTGGTACATAAACCTTACTTATGTAAACTCTATACAGTTTTCTATTGCTACACGTGCTGATTTTCCACTGATACAGTTTTTTCAATGAGGTGTTATCACATAGAGTTCATCGAACTATCTCTGTGGATTCTAACTTCCTACTCAGCACAGTATCTTGCAGTATGTCAATATAAAACTCTCATATTCATCACCTAGAGGTGCCAAAAGCAAGTACCACAAAATGCGTAGCTTAAGTCACAGAAAATTATTCTCTCACAGACATAGAGGTCAGAAGTGAAAGCAAGGTATTTGTAGGGATATTACCTTCAAAGGCTCTAATGGATCTTTGGCTTTTGTAGGGTCTAGGAGTTCTCTATATATCTTGATTTATTGCAACACCACTCCAGTTTCTGCTTCTCTCTCAAAACTACTTTATTCTTAATGTTGCTGTGCCCTTCATTCTTCTAATAAAGCCAAAGTTTTTGGATCATGGGTGTACCCTAAAGCCATAATGTTTTCATCTCAAGATCCATTTTTATGTCCCAATACATCTATAAAGATTCTATCTTTAAATAAATTTACATTCTGATAGTCTAGGTTGCTTAGGTGCAAATGTTTGTGTCTCTGTCAAATTGCTATGCTGGAGCCCAATCCCAAATATGATAGTATTATGGTATGGGACTCAAATTACAA
Organism: Dolichotis patagonum; assembly: GCA_004027295.1. Classification (NCBI taxonomy): domain Eukaryota; kingdom Metazoa; phylum Chordata; class Mammalia; order Rodentia; family Caviidae; genus Dolichotis; species Dolichotis patagonum. Next base: position 25,777 of record PVJX010010033.1, read on the forward strand.
TGTTCTGAGCATGTGAGTTGGAGCTGTACCTTAGAAAAGAGGCACAGGGGACTTGGTTACCACTCTTGCCATGTGAAGACACAGCAAAAAGGCACAATCTGTGAAGCTTGGAGCAAGCCCCCCCGCCCGACACCAGATCTGATAGCACTTTGATTTGGGACTTCTCAGCCTTTAGATCTGTAAATAATAGATTCCTGTCATTTATTAATTACCCATTCCATGATACTTTTTGTTGCAGTCTAAAAGGGCTAAGACACAGAAGTTCATAAATTCTGAGGCAAATTAGTCAAACCTATAATCCTCCTTTTCACTAATTTCTATTTGATTAATAATTCCTACAGCTTACTTAGTCATAAGAACAACTATGATATATAGATGAGAGTCTCATTAGAAAGGTCACCAGCAGCCCACAAGAAGCACGGGTCCATAGTATGGAGCAATAGAAGTCCCACCTCATCCTGTTAAAAGACAGAGAAAAGAAAAAATATACAAGACATGGAGACATGAAATAATACATTATGAGTTTTTGTTTGCATAGGCCTTGCATGTATTGTAATATTTTATTTTTAGTTTTCTTCATATTGTATTTTTAAATTTTAGTATAACTGAGTGCTTTATTACCTTCAGTTTACCACTAGTATTTTCTACACCAATTGTTTTTCTGTGTATCTGTGATGTTGAAGCCCTTTTCCCATTTACCTCATGAGTCTGGTCCAGGTGAGGATTCAAGCAACAAAATCCATGACCGGGGCCTCAGCCAGAATTGATTAATTCATGAAGAAAGGAGTGGATCAAGGATGAGTGGTGCTGAGAATGATGGGAATTATATGAGTCTGTGAGCCAGGCTTACCTAGGAGGCCAGAAAGCACCTCTACAATATGCAGAGAGAGGGATATGCAGAAAAACCAATCTGTGTAACTCAATTAGGGTGGGATTTAAATGTTTAAGAGGTTGTTGCTTCAGTCTCTGATATGCAAACTTTTGTGTCCTGGAAAGTCATAGCCTCTCATTTGAGGCTCAAACCCAGTTGACATTTCTGGAGCTATGTGGTTCTACCCTACCACTGGGTTCAATCCTTTACAGTGAGACAAGAGACCAGGAAACAGGAAACTGCTGGCTTGCTTCAAAAATTACACATCAATACCTCCATTGGCCCTATTTACATTGCTTAAAGCCAGTTGAAGGGAGGAAAGAAATAGTTTAGCCAACTCATTACTTGGGAAGAAGAGCAGGTTTAATTTATGCAGAGGTAACTGTTCGATATTCAACGAGCCATCCAAGTGGTCTTCTACACTGTGGTGTTAGTTGGTTTTAGGTTTCTGGGTTGTATGCATGTTTATAACCTAAGAAATTCAGTCTGTTTTATGAAGGAAAAATCATTATAATTTTGAAATGCGAATAACAGAACTCCTTTATTAAATGCCTATTACATGTCTATGCATGGAGCTCAGAAATAAAAGCAATGATGAGTAAAGTCCACCCTTGATTTCAAAATGTTCACAGACTACAAATCAGTGTACAGTCTGGCAGCAAGACAAATAAGCAAGCATGCACCAGGAAGCATACTTCACTCTACATATGTCTCCTAACTTCACCAGCAGTGAAGCTGGGAGTAACTGGATCTTTGTAGAAGTCTGAGGAGATCATTGCTGTTCTGCCTCTGAGTCACCACAACTGCCCAGCTGCACGGCACTGCCCACATACTCTGCCCACAAAGGCCTTTGTTCCTCCTTCTCTGTTTTAAACCCTACTCAAAATAAGCTATGTGAAGCTATGCTTCCAGAGAAAAGTCTACATAACTTTGAGGTATGTCTTTGCAAAGCAAATGAGATTTTTAAATTTTATAAATATCTTTTCCATTTTGTTACCTATTAATTTCTTGGTCTCTCAAGACATGATTTTCCCAGATATAAATTTATCCTTGCATGGATTTCTTTCCACAAACTACATTGCTCATTTCATTTTCCTTTTATACCACATACAATTGCACACATACAGTCACAGCAGAACAGCAAGTTGCTTTTTCTCTTCTTAGGCTGTGGCTGGTCCAGTGTTCTCTCTTGCTTTGCTAAGTTGGATATTGATGTTGTCTCAAATCTCAGAGAAATAAATGGATTTGTCTTTCTTGCCTATGGATTTAATTGCATGTTATCCTTGATGGCATTATCCATTTAACTTCCTAGGCTTCCTAATTCCTTAATGTAGCTCCAAATGGGACATCATTTGGATAAGGAGATAGTATGGAAATTAAGTGGGAAGAGAATGAATTTTAATATTTCAAGTTGGAGATGCTTCGTTATCTTCAAGCACTTACTTTTGTGCCCTCCAGGAAGCACATATTTATACTTTTGTCAATACCTAGGAACCATGGACAACAAGTGGTTATCCACTTATATGGCTGAATTGTACTTACATGAAACTTGTACTACAGCAAGTTCTACATAAAGAATTAAAACCAAATAACACACTTGAAAAAATAAATCTGTTCACGATCATGGCTGATGACTATTGTCCCCAACTGATTCTTGTCCCCTCCAGACAGCTGTTTTTTTCCCATCAAACTGAACTTTTAAACAACTGGATCAAGAATTATATTCTGTCAGGTATTAACTAGTAATTCACTTGAAGACGTGTACAAGGACTGGAGAAAATGAAAATTACGTTGCTCTTAGATTTATGAAAAGCACCTTTTCTCTCATAAGATAAAATAATGGAGCATGCATATTCTCTGGCCATCAGGGCTTGGCTGTGTGCCATGAGATTCTGCATTTTATTTTGTTTTCTCTGTAACACAGCCAGTTTGGCTGTAGGAACCAAAAATCTTCTCTTGCTGGCTCATCATATTGGTAGAGTATAGCCAGACAAGCAAATGGCAACGGAATAAGGTATCATGGGTGTACGTGTTTGTCAAAAGAACAACATCCTCATTTAGTAATCAGACTTTAAAGACAAAAAGTTTCCCTTCCCATCTCAGCTACTTTCATATGTGCAACCTTCATCAAGTTTCTGAAATTGTTAGAAGTTTGGTTCTGCAGTTATGAAATGGCATAAGAATTTAATCTGTGATTAGTAGGTCACAGAGAGGAGAGTGATGTGCAAATAAATAAATAAATAAATAAATAAATAAATAAATAAAGGCAGTTTGGTGTAGAAATCACCTTGGATGAGGATAGAGTCCAGGGAATCCTATAGGAGTAGTAAGGCACCTGAGAGTATCACTAGTTGAGGCCATTATCATAAGCCAGCCTGCAAAGCAGGAGATAGCTGAGTTATGAACAGAGAGAATGTAGATAAGAGCAATTGCCCTATAAAAGCTGCCATTTTGAGGAGACCTGACACTGCCAAATAACGGCCTGGCAGGGTGGTGAGGAATAAACACCCCTCCCTCGGGCTCTGATCTCCTGCCTTCCAGTCCATAGCAGTGTGCATCAGGCTGCACTCAGCAAAAACAGTAGAAGCTAAGTGACAGATACCAAAATCATCAGCTTTCTGTACCAAACTTCAGATCAGCAAAGGATGAAGAGTGAATGTGGAGGGGCAAACGGGGATTTCTCAGCGTCTCCTTATATTACAGGCTGGTTGTTTGCTTAGTGTTCTCCTTACTCAGTAAAATTCTAATGAGGCTGACATAGTCAGATGCACCTCCAGGTATTATGACTAATGAATTGCACCTTCCCATCCTGTAGCAAATTAATCAGATTCATCCTTAACATTTAATACAGGGATTTTAGAAAAGAAAAAGGCACTTTTCATTTAGATTATGAGGCTCAAGGGTATAGACTTGTGATAGCCAGAGTCATTTTTTTGCAACCAAATAGAAAGAGCTGGCCTGCTCATGGAAACAATGCAAAGAAAGTAGAGAGAGAGGCACAGGTCTATGAGTATGCTTGGGGCCCTGTGTCTAACTGTATCTTAGCATAGTTTGTTTAGTATTTCTGTTATATAAGTTTTTATATTTGTTGTTGGAAGAGTTGAAAATGTAAATAGGAGCTGTGAAGTATCCAGAGGCTGGCAAAAATAAGATAGCTGTCATGCCAGCGTTGTGACTCAAAGGGAGGCTTTAGCATCACCAGAGTCTTGGCCTCAGTGGGACCTAGAACCGTGGAGAAGGAGTTGCCTAGAATATGTGAGAGTTGCCCCGCTGCCTCAGAAACATGGTGAAGACTATACAACAGGGGAAAAACTAGAGAGGATAGGTGATCATTGCTGAGCAGCTGCCTTTACCACAGAAAGTGAGGAAAAATATTATGCCATTTCTTTCCCTTTCATCTTTTATATTTCAGTCCCTCCCCATAGCACTAGCTAAAGCTAATAAGTAACCATTTGATAAGGAAATCCTGGACCATCTGATTTGCTGAGATAAGATTACAATGTAGAGCAAAGCAGGATAGGAGAACAGGATGGCTTTGAGAGCATGCAAACATTATGAGTCACCCAAGAACGTAAGTTCTCTTCCCCGCTGTCCTTCCAAAGTATGATACAAACTTCAGTAAAGAATGTACAACTTAATTTTTTCCCTCAAAGCTTAGAGAATTTGATCATTGCTTCAAGACTCAGTGGTCATTGAGACAAGACAATTTGGTTGTACATTCAGTTTCCTTTACAATTTTGCCAAAATTTTTGAGCATGCCATAACATGACAGAAAAACATGAAGGCTACTTAGAATCTAGTCACATTATACTCCTTGCTCTTTTTCATTACAGAGTGTTTTAGTGTCCTTTGCTCCAGTTCTCTTTATTAAAACCTTACCTTGTATCACAAATTAAATGCTGTTTATTCACAAAATTTACACTGGCTTACTAATATCTTCTCTTTTAAGGTTTTTATTACTCTCCTGGCTCTTAACAAACTGAATCTTGTGTTATATTGAAATTTCTGTCATGTTCTCGGATAAAGCATTATGAATTCAAGAACCAACAGCGTTTTCCTCAAACTGTATCCTGTAGATCAGGTTTAAATGATCCTTACTAATTACTCAGGGCTTCAGAAATGTAGGTTATTGGAGGTGGACTTTTGAAACAGCAACACAGAATCTAAACTTCTATTGTTTTCTAAGTCACATTAGTGTGACTTACAGAATAGCATGACTCAGCTTTCTTATTCGAGCAATGAGATCAGGTTAAATGAATTGCAAAATCCTTCTTGACCCATTCCTATTCCTCGCCTTTCAGTTAGATGAAACTGGAAAGCAGCAAAGTGATTTTGATCCAGAATTTCTACTTTGGAAGAGTGAATATTCCATGATCTTACTCTTGCTGAATTCTTTCTCAAGACTTTCCATGGAGCTGAAATTTACAAATTTAAAAAAGGAATATGAACACTTAGATAGTACTCATTCTACTTTTTCTTTTATGGTTTTGCACTGGTGATTATTCATTTTATAGCAAGAAGCACCGCAATTTATAAGCAGTACGTAAAGCATAGAAAGCAATGAAAGAATAAAAGATTATAAAATATTACATCCTATAAAGGGATACTGCTCCTAAAGCAACCACAAAGAATGAAGTTCATAAATGAAGTCCATGAAAATAGGTATCTACACAATATATGTGATATGGTGGAGGCAATTGAAGGTTGTGGCATACTTGTTAAAATTTATTTTTCATGAAAATATATAAAAAGAAGTGTTTGCTCTAAGCAGTCACATGAAAATGCTTAAATACAAAAGCAAGCAAGCACAAGAGAATTCAGCAGAGTTTGAGACTGAACAACCGACTTGCAGGCAAATCTTGTGTGGTACATAATTTCAGCCTTTTATTATGCAAAGCTGCCAATTCAATTTTACAATGCAAAGAAATGTTTGGCGTGATTATCAAGTTATATTTACCATTCTGTGGATCTACTAAAAGATGAACTATCTTGAAAGAGTCTGTTCAAATTGCCTCTGAACATACTTTTAGATCCTCATTGGTAGGCAGAAGTTGATAGAGAGTAAATATATTATTTTTTAACTAGCATCAGGATGCGAGTCTACAAAAACTGGAAGAGCAAATGATGACTCAGCTGCAGAGCCAGACAATGATTTCCAAATCAACAAATTCAAACAGAAGGGAAAAGTTGCTGATCTTTCCTGAATTGGCACATTTTGCCACTTCCTTTCATTTGTGCCTGGCTAGAAAAATTCTTATAGAATTTTTCTTATACAATAGAGTTCTTATTTCAAATCTCCGTGTTCTAACTTGCAGCACACCTTGCAAGAAGAGAAAATATTGAGATCTCAGAGACTCTTTCTAAACCCAGAGATGAGGGTTTGAAATGCAAGTTGGAGCAGTTGAGAACACCCTAAATTCTGGATCCCCTCTGGCTTTTCCTCTCCTTTCTTCTCTTCTCTCCTCTCCTTTCCTCTCAGCTCTTCCCCTCCATTCACATTCTCCTCTCCTCCCTTCTCTTCTGTCATCTCCCTCTCTTTTTTCTCCTCTTTTTCTTTTCCCCATCCTACTCCCTTCATCCTCTTCCTTCCTTTTTTCTCTTTTGTCTTCCTCCTCTTTTGAAAGGCTTTTGAAAGAGTTGTATGTTTGTAGAACCAAGCTCCTTTTTTCTTCTCTTTTCACTATTTTGAGTCATTTGTTTCCATCTCTCCATTAAGGCACTAAAACATTTTGTCCACATCCTTGATGATCTCCAGCTATTGACACTATTGTTCTAGTCCCAGGCTTTGTCAAACCTGACCTTAGCAGGGTGGAACACAATGGACCCCTCCCTACTCCTTTGAGCATTTTCTTCTGGAGTCTGCATCCCGGGTGTTCCTTCTCTCACTGGCTTCCCCTTTCCAAGGTCTCTTAGTAGTTCTTCTTTTTCTTTCTAAAGAAGTGTATGATGTCTTAGTCACTGAACCTCTGTCCTAACTTCATTTCCCTCCTGAGTTTATCTACACTCATAACTCTCAAATGTATAGCATTAGCTAAGATCTCTTTCCCTGAGGCACAGACTTGGATCCAGCCAACTAAATGATGGTCTCCCCTTCAATCAGCAGTAGTCATTGAAATCCAGCATGTCCAGATAAGACTGATGATATTCCCTCAGCCTCACCAACCTGTTTAGATACAGTTCGCCCAGTTGACAGTGATACTATTTTACTGAGAAGAACCCAGACTAAGGTGAAGCAAGCCGAAAGGTGGTCACAGCATGTCAGACTTTCTGGATATCATATAAGTACAAATTCTGATTTTTTCAGTTCCCTATGAGACCTTCTCTAATTTGGGGGCCATGAGATCTCACTCACTACACCACGGTTCCAGTCCTGCTTCTTTTCAAACTAGAGAACTTAGCACCATTCTTTGATCTCTATTTCTCTTACTCTAACTGCAGACTATCAAGAACTTCCAGGTCTACTATCCTTAGTATTTCTGGTTTACCACCTTGACAAGATTTATGCATCTTTCTCCCTGAAATTTTATGTGACTATGACTAATTTTAGTCAATAGGCTGCAGCTGGATACAGTGTGTGCCATTCCCTCCTAACAGCCCTTAGGTGTCAGTTGAGATGTTCTAGAACCATTTCCCCTTCTGCCACTGAAAATGCTGCAGGTGGTAAATTTTCCACCAGCCTAACTCTTCAAATAAAGATGATATGGTGCAAAGCTCCAATGGACATGCAATGACTAGTAGTATAATCCAGAAATAAATTGTGATGCTAAAAGATGTGATGAGATGTCAGGATTTTTTGTTACATTAACGTGGTCTGTCCAGATTCATACAATCGAATTAACTCTAACTAGAAAGCAAGATGATTGAATTAGCACATTTATAAAATAGAATAAATAATATCAAATAACAACTAAGCTTACTCTTTGTGAAATATGTTGTCAGTTGGTTTCAGGGAAGCGTGCGCATACACGCACACACACACACACACACACACACACACATGCATATGCATGCACTACCATACCTGATATGCCTATGAGGCTTCAGGCCACTCGTAGCAAAGTCAGTGTTGGTTTTGACTCAGTTGCACTGCTGATGATTTGGGTTACCCATTTATCTAGCATAAGTCTTATCGTGCTTTTTGTTCCCTATCCTAAATATTCAGTATTGATCTAAAATTAATTCATTTACCTTTGGAGATAGGTCACAGTAAAGATTAGTGTGTATAAAACAGGATATTGAAGTATTTGTCCCAGATATTGAAGAAATCATTAGAAGCATTAAAAGTAACTGAGTAAGTTTAAAAAAAAAAAGTGCTTCTGCTGAACTATTAAAACCAAGATTCCACTTTAAATTTTACAAAGACTGATCTATCAGAAGCTAGGCACATTGTTTCAAGCATGTTTTTTTATTGGTGTATTAGTATGTGTTTGCACTGTGTAATGATTGCAATCCTTGTGTCAAGTTGGTTCATGTATACTACATGTCTTCATTCTTTATTCACCTCTCCTCTTACTCTTTTCCCTTCCCTCCATCTCTTGATCTAAGCACTTATTGCAAAAAATCTATCTCCTTGTTTTTTACTATCTACTTTTTATATTGATCTTTATTTATATTTTAAGTTTCTCATATAAGAGATACCATCTAATATTTAAGCTTGCATGCGTAATTTATTGCAATTAACATTATGGTCTCAAAGTATGTCCATTTTCCTACAAATGATTTGAACTGAGTTAGTAGACTTTGATTTTTTGAACAGTTTGAGGTATGCAGAAAAATTGAGCAGAAAATGCAGAGTTTTTATATACCATTTTTCCCAGCCCCTGCCCTATTATGAATATTTAACTCATGTGTGGGACATTTGTTGATAAACCAATAATGATATAGTGTTATTAGCTAAAATCCACTGAGCTCACACTTTGTGTTGTACAATTCTATGGGCTTTGCTACATGAATTATGTCACATTTCTAGCACTGGAATTACAAACAATGTTTTTGCTACACTAAAAGTATTAAGGGTATTTTTCTCCCCCACCTAACAGTGACATATCTGGGGACAAGTGAAAGCCATTGCACTGCAACTTGATTCATCACCATCTGTGTCAAGCCAGGGTAGGGACAGAGGGCAGACAGCTGCACCTGCCTTCAATGCCGCAGGCTTCTGTTCAATGAAGTCAGAGTCCTGGCCCACAGGGTCTGGCTCACGTGCACAATTACCCTGTCCTCTACTCAGAAGGAACGAGCTTCCAGACACTTCAAAAATATCACGTACTCTGCAGAGCCATCCCACTTCCTCCTAGTAGCATTATTCTTTTTTCCTTATCCTAATGCTTTTTACTAAATAATCATGGCACTCTTCAGCTGTCTAATTCTCTCTTCACAGGTCTGTCTCCCTGACAAAATCATGGGCTTTCCCAGGCAGGAGCACCATTGTTGCCATCTGTGTCTTCCTCAGGGCCTGTGTCTGCCATCTCCTGATAATGTAGGGAAGAGCTGGAGTGGGGTAGTCAGAGGAATGAATATAGAGAAAAAAGGGGAAGGATAAAGAAAGGAAGCAATCAAGCAAGCCAGTTTTCCAGGCATAAAACAAAGTAAGGGGTTTATGTTCGTGCACCCTTGTCACAGTTCCCATGTTGGGAACAGGCTTTGGCACCAGAAAGACAAGAAGACAAGGGAATAAAAAGAGATCTCTGATTCAAGCGTGATGCGTTTCTCACAGCCACCTCACACCCAGCATAGCCACACCAGTGACCACTTCTGGGATTTCATTCAGCAGTATTGGCTGCTAACCAGCCACCCAGTTCCACAGGAGAGATGCTTGCCCACTACATCACAAATATCAGAGAGCACAAACATCTAAAGGTCGATGAGTTTATAGCCACATGGAATGGTTTGTTTGATAGGCTATTTCAATGCATGAGGGAACTGAGACATCTTATCTCATCAAGTAAATTTCTTTAAAGCATTTTATTAAAAACAGATAAATGAAACTGGGTATGATGAAACACTCTTGTGATCCTCTCTGGGAGGCTGAAGCAGGCAAGCTAGAGCCCAGTATGGGCAGTTTAGTAATTTAAGGAGACCCTGTCTTGAAGTAAAATATTTAAAAAGGGCACAGTACAAAGACACTGGCTTCAACACTCAGTACAAATAAATATAGAAGTAAATAAGTAAATGAATAGCTTGTTTTCTTTTTTTCTTTGCTTTTATTTTTTGTTTGCTGGTTAGTCATTTTTTTGGTTTTATTGTTTGTTTGTTATTTTGCTTGGTCCTGGAAGGTGTCTCAAGACTTCCAAAGGCTCTTACATGTCATTGTGAACAACCAGGGCTCCTGTGTTCCCTGGTGCATTTGTTCCGCTAATCCTTCAGTTTCCAAAAAGCAGTGACTTTCTCACAATAGATTAATGGCAAAAAATATTTAACATTTTGAGTTTCCTTTTACTGAAATCTTTATGGCCTTAAAAGTCCAAGCTCATTATCTTAAAATGCAAATATTATTAAACAAAAATTTGAAGTTTTAAAAGTTAATAAATTGAAGATTTTAAAATATGCCTATACTTCAAAATATAATTACAATCTTAATATTAAGGTTTCTTTTCTAATGTTAATGTTTCTTGACACAATGAAACTACCTTCAAAAATTTATCCTATGGAAGTATGAAAATATATATACAAAACTATACTTTAAAAATATGGGTCATTAAATTATTTGCAATAGTGAATAATGTCATTTGAAACTATGTAAGTGGGTAATAGTGGATTGAATAATTATATTTTATACAGAGTAAACATAGTAGCGAAAAAAATAAGATGTGTCAGTAATATATAAATAATGCAAATGCTAAAATGAACATTCAGTGAATGTTTCAGGGCCAAATGTACACTGTTGAGATAGAAGATAGGGTGTGGTTTAGACTGGCTGGGGCGAGGGGCGGGGAACCAGCACAACCCTGAACCCATATATGGAAGTTCTCATGAGTTCCCTTGACATATGTACAACATAAAGGAACACAGGTGTCATCAGAGCTTACTATTGTGGTTTTCCTCAGAGTATCCTGCCCTGTGTCCTCCAAAGAGTGCATTTATCTTGCTTTTCTGTCTTTTATTTGCTGTGCATAGCTATGCATATCTCACTATGCACAGCCAGTTTTTCCCTCATTCTTCACTTTTACTTTTTCAAATAAATTTTGTCTTTTTTTTTTTTTTTTTTGCTAGTTTCATTCAATGCTTTGTTCAACATGAAAAGAACCTGGAACTCAACCTGGCAGAAGGAGAGACAAACAATCTAAAACCTGGTAATGTTTATTTGGCAAGCCACATTGAGGAGGAGACTACCAGATAACAGTATCATTCCACTGTTGGAAAACAAACAGCAATGAAAGCAAAAAGCATGCATGCATGCATGTTTATGCACACACACACACACACACACACACACACACACTCACACCACTTCCCAGGACACTTCTGTGAGTTAAAGGAAGCATTGTTGATATTTACACAGAAGCCATCAACATGTTAAAGAGAAGCGATGATGTACAACTCCTTAATGTAAGGGACTTAATATTTTGGATTATACTTTTCTGTGGCTCTTTTTTAAAACTATCATAATAAAATTAACCCTTTCCTAGTCAAAGTGTTTATGAAAAGGGTATTGAATTAATTGGAAACTTGGGTCTTAATTTTGGTGCCTCTACTTCTCTCAGAGGTTTCAGAGCCCTTACCTGGCTGTTTCTTCTTCCTAACGTGTTACTACTGTATTTTAAATTCATACACCACCCTCACACTCTTTTCCCCTGTTCTTTTATTATCAGAACATAGTGCTAATCCTTGTCTGACAATCTGGTCATTGCAAAGCTCCCAGGCTTATCAATCTGATCCTTAATCATCCAAGAATCTAAAACAGTGAATTTTTGGTAATGTGTAGTCATCATTTTTTGTCTTTTGGATTTCTCTGCATATATATTGTAGTGCCTAACATTTAATATGAATGATGGGTATCCACATTCTTTTGCTGGTTACTGTCACTAATAGGAACAAGGCAAGAGCATTCCCTGAATTCCCACATCTGCTTTGCTGACCAGTTGTATTTGCAGTAGAGGTTGTGAGCCACATGTTGGTGACCGTCTTTCAAATGGAGTTATTGGCTCCACCATGACTAGGAAGGAGAGCCTACCTGATCAGTGTCACACTCCTCTAACAAACCATCACATGTCACGATTTCTGGGTCAGCAGGGAAACCTTCATATTAAAAAAAATAGCATGTACTTATCAAAGGCAAAAATATAAAGATCAGGAACAGCCTGATGATAGAACTGGTTCATAGAAATCCTATTTAAAATCTAAAAGAGAACAACCTAGTGGATGAAGCATGTCAGAAAATAGATGACAAAGAATGAGAAAGTTACGGCTTTTTTTCTCTCTGAATTCAACAATCTTTTGCACCAAATTCCTGATGTGACTAACAGCCTGTTTGAGAATGTACACTCTGAGGGATATTCTTTTTGCTGTTGTTCCAGTCCATCATTCAGTTAGTCTAGGCTTTGTGTCCTGTGCTTGTCTATATGACACTAGAAATGCTCAGCAGAACAGAGGAAGACATTTTCTCCCTCGGTGCACACCGACTGAACACAGAATTGTGCAATTCAGTAAAAGGCAAACAGTTGTAAAGTTTGAATTTTAGTTTAAAAATAAGCTTTCCAGTGTTCATGTTTAAAGAATGATCAAACCTGTAAAATCATGTCCTTGTAATATTTGATCCAGTATCGTAGTATTCAGCTGCCTTGGTACATGTGCAAAAGCTAATGGACAACGTTTTATACTCCAAAGAGAGGATATAGAGTAGAGTGATGATAAGTGTTTCTAGCAGCCACAGGTAGTCTATTAAGAATTCCATATGTGGGCTGCGGATTTAACTCACTGGCATAAGTGCCCACCTGGCAAGTGCAAGGTTATGAGTTTGATCCCCAGTACCAAAAAAAAAAAAAAAAAAAAAAAAAGAAAGAAAGAAAGAAATTAGTTTGCTCTGTTGTTTGCTCTGTTATTTCGCTGTTATTTTTAAGCAAATTAGTTTGCTCTGTTATTTTTAAGCAAATTTATTGCTTTTGTTTTTATTAAAATGGTTCCAAAATACCTTAATAATTTGTGTTTTCATCACAGAAATTTGAATATAAAGCACAGGCATTTATCTTCTCTTTGTGACATAAGGATCATTGCTTGAAATCATCTGCTCTCTGCTAGGACTGTGCTTCTGTAATGTGATACTCACAGGGTTTGAGGCGATACCTGCCCCTGCACTGAACAGCCCCAAGGTGCTATGTAGTTACTGATTTCATCCCTAGCGTTCTCTTCTTCTTCACTCCAGGGTTGTCTTTCACTGTGTCAAATTTCCAATGTTTTTGTTAATTAGGGAGATGTAGGAGTTTGAGATCTTAGAAAATATTGCAAATCTCTAGATGTTTGCAAGTAGAACTGGAGAATGTTTCTTTTCATATATTGGGTATTGCAATTATGGATCATACAACAAAAAGAGGAAAAGCTATAGGAAAAATACAGAAATTTACAAAACTTGTAGATAGAATTACATATTGTATGTTAGCTCACTAAGTGATTGCAAGAAGATATGTTAAATACATCTACACTATAAACTGATACCACATCAAACAGCCTTGCTTTCCAAAACCCTCTCACGTTGTTGCCTTTAATAGGCTGGGCTGGATGGCCCATTGGTTTGACCCCATGTGGCATTTCTAATGTCTGTGTATTCTAATCCAGTGGTTACCACTAAAGTGCTTTGCCAACAGATTTTGTTCGCAGATAGTGCACAGCCCTGAAAAGAAAATCACTTTGCAAATCCAATGATTTCATGGGCCACTAGGCTCTCTGCATTCTCTATTACCCAGTTTATCTTTTGTTCATTTAATGCATTGCAAACAACATTGAATTAGTTTGTTGGACAATTAGGTAAGATATTAAACTAAAGATGTACATATAAATATGTCAAGTAATTATTTTAAGAGTACATCTGTAAGGCATAGAGAAGGCACTTTGCAAAAGTTTTTCCTCCTGATCTATTATTTTGGTGAGTCTCAACTTTTATAAAGAAGCTATCTTTTTCTAAGGTGCACACAACTAAGAAAAATAATTCCCTATAATGGGTGCTTAAAAACATCATTTCTAAGGAAATGAGCTCTTGTAAACATGCTGGAATAAATGTCAGGAAATTAAATTGGTATTTGTTAGTAGAATGAACATACTCCAGTCAAATCCAATCTTTGCAAACTTTGCTCTGTCCTAGTTTCTAGTCACTGTCTCTTTGTTCTGAACTGTGACTACACGAAGTCTTCACTCCAGCTTCATTTCAGGGTGTCCATAACCAGGGTTGATTCTGTTTTCTTTGCCCCTGCTCTAATGTAGTGCCTTGACTCTGGTTTAAATGTATCTCAATCTGTTCCTGAGTCTTCCTTGTTTGTTCCTCAGGTATTCAACTTTGGTAGCTGAGCTTCAGCTTGATTCTCTTTTGTTACCTGCTATCTTCCTTTTCAGGAAAGGGGACCCAGCCCTTGATCCTGGAATATGACCTTGGACTTGTCTCTGTAATGACAGGTACTTTACAGTCCTTCTTGTAAGAATGAATTGTTTCATATCCAAATACCTTTTTATACAAATAACGACTTAATTTGTAACCTTCTGTTGGTATCTACTCAGCTAGGAAATAACTATTGTTTCTTGATCCTATTGAACATAAATGTGTGGTCTCTATTTACATCCATTATGAAATTCACCTACTATGATCCCATTAAATAATAAAGGTTCCCTTCCCAAAAACATAATTATAACCCTTTCTCATCTGACCAATGTGACAGCAAGAAACTGGTCTTACCTGGTTTATTCATTATGAAAACACTGAGTACTACTGGATTACAGGAGCTCTATTTGCCAGTGGAGTTATGGACATGAATAAAACCACATCTCTCTTGAAGAAGTCATTCGGAATGACAGAGAAGGTAGGCAAACAATTGAGATCACTGAAATGCAGTACTTTATAAGTGCAAGTTCTGTGAATCTGTTTTATTTTTAAACTGGGATACAGTATCAGAAGTCAGAGGGTTGTCCTTATGTAAACACTTATTCTACTTTCACAAATTCTACTATGTCTAAGGCATTTTTTAGTGCTGCAGTAATGGATCTGGAGGACTCCTGTTAGAATCACAAATCATACCAACTCACGCCTGAGATCTTCTGTATTTAAATACTAATGATAGTTGTCTTCTGGTCCTCACAAGTCAATATGAACACTCTATAATAGCCTCTGGAATTGTCCCTTGCTCTCTTAAGATAGAGGTAAGTCAGGGAAGGTCTAGGATCTACTTAATAGAGGGTAACCCTTCTTTTCCAGAACTCTGAATTGAGTGGCACCCTGTCTTTCACCCTTCCTGATCCCCTGGAGTCAGATATTCTGAAGGAATGGAATTTTCTGAGTTGACTATAATGCCTGTCTCAGAATAGGTAGAAGCAGATGCTGTGAGCAGTGAGATAAACCCACTGGAACTTTCAAAAGTTATATGTGGCACACTCCTGTAATCCTAGTACTCAAGAGGCTGAGGCAGGTAGATCGTTGCAAGTTCCAGACCAGTCTGGGCTACAAAGTGAGCCCAAGGCCAGCCTGAACTGCATAATGAGACCTTGTCTCAAAAAGACAAAAAAAATCATATGAAGTAGTAGAGTTACCTTAAACTTGTGTGTCCACTAGAAATGCCTGCCATGATGACCCTATCACATGTCACTCATTGAAGAGATTTCTGTCCAGTCTTTGCACCATTTGAGTAACAGCATCATGTAAAACATTCTCTATTCTATGTCATTAAAGCTTTCTATCACCTTTGACTGATGGAATGACCTGTGGACCTCAGGTGTGTACATAAGGGGTTTCTAAGACATCCTAGGGAAAAGTCATGGTTACCTTGGTGGCTCTACCTAACTCTAGAACTAATAGACAGTTTTCCAATTACAGTTGAAACTGTCCATGAGTCTCAATCTGGCTCCATCACACTAGAAGGTAATTCTGAAAAAAAAACCTAGACATAACTTCTTTATCCAGTCAAGTTTTCTGAAGTTTAAAGAGTATTCCAAATAGAGGAGTCAGATATTTGGCTAAGAGTCGGTAAAAAGGCCAAGATAAAAGAGAAAATGCAGAGTTAGTGGGGAAGAACATAGGACACTCCTGAGACATGCTTCAAGAAACACCAAAGGCTTGGCTCCAACAGGAGCATAATCCTACGGGCTTGTGCTCTGAAGATAATGAAATATAAAATCAATTACTTAATCTCTTTTAACTTCAGTTCAATCATCTACAAAGTATACACATTGTACTTCGCAGTTTTCTTACTGTAATCTAATAAGAAAAACAATGTTCAAGTCTAAAAATATTTTAAGGAGTTATGCAAATATGATACACTGTTAGGGTATAAGTCATATTTTAAACATTTAAGTCTTTCTCATTTTCGTGTTTATCTAGAAGCTTCTATGAACTTTAAGTTAAGTATGTATCCTTTTTCCTTATTTATGAGCATGAATGTCTTCTTCAAAGTTTAAATTTATCACTTGGAAACTTAACAAGAGTTTTCAAAAATCTAGCACTGTTTGGGAGCTAGAGATATAGCTCAGTGGTCGAGTGCTTTTGCAACATGCACAAAGCTGCTGGTTGATCCTCAGCACTGTAAGATAAACAAACAAACAAGCAAACAAACCATTTGGAAAATTGTTCTTAAGAAATAAAAACTCTTTGTAAAATAGTTCTATAAACAAATGCTTGCTGGCCATCTTAACAAGTATCCATTGCAAAATGGATGACTTTCACAGAGTATCATAAGAGTTCCTTAATGCTGTAACAAATTATTCCATAAACCTGTGTTTAGGGACTTTTAAAAATGCAGATTATCAGCCTGAGAAACCTTGTTGTCTCCAAAGGAACATTTGCAGGCTGTCGTGCAAATCTGCATTTGAGAAACTTTCACATTATGATCTTAGTGAATTCTTGACCAGATGGACTTGAACAGCTGCCGCCCATGCCCGGTAAGTCCCTTTGCTTGGGAAGACAAAATAGCTCATTTGTTTGCAATTCCTTCTTGAAAGTACACAAGGGCAATTTTCCACATTGTGAATTACTTCTATCAGAACAACATTTTCCCTGAAAGACCACAGCTCATTATGCTATTTAGAAACAAACAAAAAAATGCATAAACATTTTTTTCAGGAGTGCTATAATTCATGTGCAGAAGGGACAAGTTCTTTTTTAGATTAAGTTTTAAAAAATGTTCCCGAGTTGCCAGTACATTCAAACTGACACAGAAGGTTATAACTGAGAGAACCCCTCTGAAATAATAATGCCTTACATTTGTGAAACACCATATTTTTCAACATGTTCTCAGACACATTATCTCATGTGATCTTCAAAGCAACTCAGTGAAGTAAGGTGGGTGTCTTCATGCATTATTTAACAGATGAAGAAACACTGACTCCACAATACTATCCTAACATCCGCTAACTCCATTGTATCGTGCCAGGTGTTACAGAAGCTAAAATAGCATAATCCTAAAAGAAAAATTTTATTCCTAAAATAAAAACTCAAAAATCTTAACAAAAAGGCACACTATGGTCTAAAAGATGACAAAACACAATATATGATTAAAATATTCAAGCTGTTTATATAATGCATGAACTGTATTCTAGAGGATTTAGGGTGGCTTGTCAAAGGTAGTACATAACACAAGTGCCTAAAAGATGGCTGAGAACTTGAGAAATGCAGGAGAATATTTACATTTTGGTGTCACAGAACCTGTCATCTTCAAATTTGTAAGTTATTGACAAATTTAACTTTGCAGTTTGTAAAAGATTTTGGCATTCATCTACTTTATCCTGCCAAATTTTCTGTGGTGCCCTGGGTAAAAATATTAGAACGACCATGATTCTTAAAAATTCCATCTTACATGTAATTATAATCTCTATATATCTAGCTTGCTGACTGCAGCAAAGCAACACTCTATTTCCCATCCAGAGAAAAGCCTTTAATGTAGCAGTAGTCAACTTGGTAGCTCGATCTGCCTTTCATCTTTTCTTTTCTATTCAATCTTTAAACTGATCTAGGTATTCACAGTCATTATTAAACATCTGGGCTGTTATCCCATTTGTCCAAATTGTAACTTCTTCCACCCCATACTGGTACACTATTGTAGGTAAGCTGATCTGAATGGGATTATTACTTCCTGGGTTCCAACCACTATGGTTATTTTTCCAATCCACTTGCAGCATACATGATACAGTTAGTTGTGGATATATCTTTCTTCCTTCTTTCCCTTCTCTCCCTTTTATTGTTCCTTGCTTCTTTTCTTTCTTTCTCTCTTTCTCTCTCTCCCTTTCTTTCTTCTTTCTTTCTTTCTTCTTTTTTCTTCTTCTTTCTTCTTCTTCATTTTATTTTTTTGAGACAGGATACAGTGAAGGCTGCCCTTGAACTTGCTCATGTAGCTCAAGCTTGTCTTGAACTCACGGTGATTCTCTTGGCTCAGGCTTCTGAGTGCCGGGATTACAGGCATGTACCACTACACTGGGAGTGGACATTTCCTACACATCATAATAAATGGCATATAAGTGTTGTTCAATTGATATGTGTGGGATGAAATATGAATACCTCTTAAAGAACAAAAGAGATTTTCATCTTTATGGTTTTTCTCTCTTTATTTTTAAAATTTTCTTAATCCATTCATTATCAATGCATGGATGGTCCTTGCTTAAGGGAATAATAACAAAGCATTAATGTAGCAACAGTTCTTGGTATTTTGTTTCTCATTTTTGTTAACTGGGAAAATAAAAATTAATAGCTCATGTAAATTAACAAGCCAATACTGACCTCTGGTGTGTAATGTAGAAATTGCTTACTATATGAATAAGTGGACGCTTGGGAAAAATTTTGTTTTAATGTTAAGAATATCTTTCCCCAAGCAAAGAACTTTGCTAAGTTATCATTACAAGCCTGACAACTGAAGAGTGTAAAAGCAGCTGAATGAAGAGAATCTCTTTATGCTCTTTGTGTTTGGTAAGTAAAAATGAATTAAATAAAACTCTGACACTGTAACAGCCTTACTCCATAATATTTGTGCCTGAGGAGGTCAGTTTCAAGCAACTGTAAACATAGTGAGTTGAGAAATGATCTACCTTCCCCCACTCAACCCCACATAAACAATTTTTTTAAAAAAATCCACTGTGAATTTCTGATTCCTCTCCTCAGATGGTAGATATGTATTCATTACCTTCTTTGCTCCAAACTGACTCTCCAATGTGTTTCATATGCAAGTAAAAGATCCAAAGTTGCCTTTTTCTGATTGTGTTTTCTCTCCTGCAGATTCTCATAATATTCTAAAGCCACACTATATGCTTGGGATCTACCTGTGGGTAGTCATCAGTAGATCCAGATTCCAGTTCCTGTCCCTAGCCCTTATTATTAGGACATTTTTGTAACTCTAGATGGCTAGGCTTTTATTTGCAAGCTATAAAAACAGTTGATTGGACTAGATGACTTCTAACATGCCCCCTGGGGCTCTAATTCTACACATTTGCAAACAGAGCCTCCAACTGACAATCAGAACCTGGGATTACCATGTCCTGCAGCGCTTTTGTTTCCTTTCTTCTCCCCTCCTCTAGTTCCTATAGCGTCCTTCCTGTGACTCTAAATTGGTGTACTGAACACACTCTACCTATTTGCGTGCCGTACTGTCCTTATTGGTCTGGTACAATAGGCTATAACTGATTGTACAGTGAGTGACTAAAGCAAGAAAGGGTTCGTTGATTTCATCCTGAACATCTGTATCTGCCACATATCCTTAGAAGCCCCTGGGCCCTGTAAGACTGAAATCAACATCAACATTATTTTACTGAGTCGACAAGCCAGATCATATGCCAGAATGTTTCTGCTTTCAAATTTTCAGTGATTATTAGTTATAGCCCACACTGGAGGAAAATGCATTGCATCAAGTTGCTCGTGGGAACTGAATTACTCCACATGCAGAGTGCGTAGTTAAAGTTCCCAGTCAGGCAGACAGGAAGAGGCAGACAAGAGGCGCAGATTAAGTAGCCAGAGGGTGACATTAATGAAAAGGTTTTAGACTAAGAATGCTGTGCGCTTTGGAGTAAGTTGTATACGAAACAACAGGTTACCATCACAGTGATTAATGTGAAATTGTCTGAGAAAATATTCAGCAACCAGGTAAACTTTGTTGTTTCAAAAAATTCCATTTCTTTTTTTTTCTTTTAAAGAGAAAAAAGATACACAAAAAATTAAGCTGAGTTTTAAAACAGGTTAGTAGGACAGTTGCAATTGTTGCTACACTGCATATTGCTATCTTTGTAGTAGGTATTCACAGTACAGGATATAGGCATGATATCTTGTCTAAATAATATTAGCACAAAACATTCTTTTCAACGAACAAATGGAAGTTAGTTATATAATTATCTTTACAATCATGTGTGTGTATATATACATATATATATCATTTCTTATTATTGAAAAGAACTGTTTTAATTTTATAAAACTTTCTGTTCCTCAAAGCTTCCTTCTTCCAGCTCCATGTGTATTCAACTAATGGATCTGTCATCTATTTTTAGAGATCATTGGTAGTGAACATGAAACATTCCTTAATTTTCTTCTGGAAAATTTGTGAACTTCATTCTTTTCACAGAATTCTATTTCTCCAATGCCTCCAGTGCTTGTGTGTGGCCTCACATGGGGAGCGGGAATCTAGACAGTATAAACAAACCTCAGTGACAGTATTTCTAGCCTTCAGAGTCTAACCCCAAGTGTCAGAGAGAAGAGCACACCGATGAGAGCGCAGCACAGAGTATGGCTTTGGGGACAGGGAGCTGTAAATGCTGTCCATGTGAAGAAACAGCCAGGATGCACTTTTAGAGTTCAATCAGGGAAGAGGATGCCTGGATAGGAGTGGCAGCAGGAATTAAGGCCAATGAACAGAAGTCCATGCAAACATGGTGGAAGCCTATCTAGGAATGCCAGAATTCAACAAGATGTACAGGGCCTTGGCACAGCAATGTGCCTTGGATGAAGTGTCACAACTTGACTGGGTTAGGGGAGGCTGGCATGGGGTTAGCCTAGGAAGGATTAGAAGGATATCTATGTGTCCTGGGTAATGACTTAGGGCAGGGGTCCTAGTCTGAGGGTGGCATTCAAAAATGGGTGGGGCCAAGTGTGGAGTGTTGGGACCAGAATAGAGAGAGGAGGGGACTTAGTACAGGATCAAAGTGTCTTGAGTTGAGTCTGAGATCTAAACTGTAGCAAGGTATTGATAACAGTACACCATGCTGATAGCTGTGTTGGGCTATGATGGAAAAATCCTTTTGTAATCAATAAATCCCAAAGATTTTAAAAGTGACTGGGCATCAAGTCAGCAACTTATTCTCCAATAATTCAAAACCAGAGGTTTTTTTTTAATTTTCACTTACAACTTTTGCCTAAGTTTGCAATTATTTCAAAACCTTAGTAACATCATTTGAAAAAGGCTATAGCAATATAAAACAAAACAAAGCGGAAATGGAAAGACAGTATAGCAAGTGGGACATTCACATACTACTTGAAGGAGTGTAAAATGGTGCAAACATTTGGAACTGCTGGCTATGTTTTCTAAACTTCAATGTATCTATACCTGAAGATACGAAGCATATTGAAAGCAACTTTATATTCAGTGTGTGTAACAAACATGGTACGTATTCATGTACGTGCACACATAATCAGATATTATACCTACTTTTAGGGACTTTTCAGAAACTTCATTTAACTTAGCACTAAGTGAACAGTAATATCATATGATGACTTTCTTCTTTACTCTTCCTTTTAAATTTTCTTCTTCTATCTTTTCTCTTTTGCTGGTTTTCTTTTTCATTTCCTTCTTCCTCCCCTTCGTTCTTCCTCTCCTTCTTTCTTTTTTGCTTGCTTGCATTTTCCTTCTTCCTTCCTTCCTTCCTTCCTTCCTTCCTTCCTCATTTTACTTGCTTCACGCCTTGGCACTCCTTTAGGTGGACAGGGCAACACGGGTTTAATTTACATACAATGTAACTTTTACTCTACATTCTTCATCTTTTTATGTATTTTAAAATTTATTTTGGGAATAGTGAGTAGATTAGCTTTCTAAATTTTTATTAACCTAATTTGAAGGTATAGTACCTTCATTTGTAGAGAACTATGCAGTTATTTTAGAAAATGAGACAGCAGTCCTGCAGAGTATAGATACTACAATGTAAAGTATTATCATATTATATTTTTAAACAAGGAATGGCACAATTTATGCAGAATAACAGTTCTAAAAAATCTCTCTGTGTATACACAGTTCTTGTGTCTTAAACAAAGTGCTGGCAAATGTATTTCTAGAACTACTACATCAGTGGCTGGATACATTTGGTTGCAAGAAACAGAATTCCTAACAGTGACTTAAATAATAAAATAATTCTCTTTCCATATCAGAAGAACTTCATAAATGTAAGCTATTATGTTTTCTCCATCAATTTAACAATGTTATTAGGTACCCAGATTCTCTCTACATTTCTACTCTACCATCCTCGGCAGGTTTGATTTTGATTTCATGCAATTCCTGCCAGTGATAAAATCACTATCATAAGTCCAGTAATTACGACTTGAAGCAAAAAAAAAGGAAAAAGTTCATGCTACTATTTTCCTCAGAGATTAAAAAACCTTTCTTATAAGCTCCCTTCTTTGGCATTCTTTCTACATACATCCTATTTATTAGGTATAACATGATCAACTATGCATCTCTAAAGGAATCTCAAGCATATGCGGGTTACACTGATACTCTTCTGAAACAGAGTCTGACTATGTACTTCAGATTTTCCTTGAACCCACTATGTAACACAGGCTGGCCTCAAACAAGCACAGATCATCCTGTTTCAGCCTCCTAGGTGCTGAGAGTACAGATATGCATTATGATGCCTGTAACATCAACATTTTTGTTAGTCAGGTTTCGCTCCAATGACACTCAAGAACCATTCCAATACATCAATGATCTGCAACAGCAAGCATTTGTCTTCCTCACGACTTGTGTGGTTTGTATACAGTAATGTACATCAGACAGTGGTGACCTTTCAACATGCCTCATCACTTCCTTACTTCTAGACTCAAAGGACAGAGACTACCTCAGGCATATGATTTCTATAATGCTGAGCAGGAGTGCAAGAAGAGACAGAAATATGTAACCAGGGAGGTTACATGTTTAGAGGTAGGAAGAAGATTTAGAGAAGGGGAAAGAAAAGACAATGGGGAAAGGGTTAGTAAAAATGATCAAGATGCATTTGTGTAAGTACCAATTCCCCAAGATGAGAGTAATTATTACGTATCATGCTAACATAAATTTTAAAAAGTTTTTCTTACAAGAGGCTCAGTGTCACCTCTTTCCACATTCCCCTTGGGCAATGTGTTCATATAACCAAACAAAACTCAAACTGGGAAATATTTTCTGTCCTTATAGAGGCCTGGGAAGGATTTGGAAGAGAATAAAGAATTGTGATAAATAGTTCAATAACAACATAACATAACTTAGATTTTGTCCAATGATGGTTCGTCTCTGAATGAGAAAGGAATTCATGTCCCTGAACTTGTTGGAAGCTACATGCATGAATAGGATATGATTGTTTTAGAGTAGGGAGATAAGAGGTTGTGGCTATTAAGGAGACACAGCAACAGTATCTGACATAGTTCTCATCAACCTTCATAATTCTTATCTTGAGGGGGGATGCCTAGGCTGGAGAGGTATCATGAGAAAAGCAGAGACCATTGTGGGACAAGAACAAACCTGTTCTGTGTTGATGTTTCACTGTAAAAATAAAATAAAATTAAAATTAAAAAGTTAAGTCTCTTTTCTAATTGGAAAAATTCACCAACTCAGAAGCCCAACTCAAATATTGAGAACAGCACTGATTTTTTTTACTAAAAATTTTAATTCAGCAATTTATAAAGTGATTTCTATCTTCCTGAAACCATTCTGCATTTTGTTTTGTTGTTTTGTTTTGTTTTGTTTTTTGGTACCAGGGATCGAACTCACAGCCTAACGCTGTTTGCCAGGCAGGCACTTATGCCTCTGAGCTAAATCCCTGGCCCTCATTCTGCTTTTCACAAAAGGGTTAAAATTTGTATGGATGGTATATTAATTATACTGTACAGCCAGGCTCCACTTAGGAACAGGGGTATACTCTGGGACATGAATCATTAGGTGATTTCATTATTGTGCGAAATCATGGAGCACATACAGACTAAGACAGTTGTCATTTTGGTAGGTAATATAAACTTATGGAACTACCATCATGTATGTTGTCTGCCACTGACCAAAATATTACCATGTAGAAATCTGACTGAAAGGTTTCTGCCCTAGTGTAAATTACTGAACATTTTGGTGGTATATACATGGCAGAGGGCCAAAACAAAAATGACAGTTTATCTCCCTGATGAGTACTTCCTCCTCCTTCTCCCTCAGTCCTGATTACAACTTCCTCTTTCCTTTCCTGCACATGAAGAAAATTCCAATCCATTCTTCCTTGTCTTCAATGCCTGCTCAAATTCCACCTCTGGCCAGAGGTCTTACAACCTTCCAGCTGGTTTATCTCCAACCAGAGGAGGAGCCCAGCTCTATGAATTGTGCACTTCTCTTCATGTCCTCAATAAAGGTCTCTTTTTCTTTATTTTTGCCTCTTTATTGCACTGGAAAACCTAACACAGACGACTCAGACATCTTGGGTAAAAAAACCCCAGCCATTGTGTCTGCAGGAGAGAAGTGATTGTTCTCTTTGAATTCTGGCCTATTCTCTAGCACACTGTTCCTTTATGTTTTACTGTCATGGACAAGTGATGCGGGAGAAAAAACATCGCTGATCTGTGAAATTGGACGATACATTAAATCTGTCTTGGTATTTAAATCAGACTAAGTACCATGTTTAATTGAGTTTATGAAATGACATCTTGTTCAGGGCAAGGTTTAGTATGGAACAGAAGCTATGATGGATGCTAAATTAAATATGTAACTTGAAGCTAAACTGTTTTCTACAGACTAGTCAGTAGTTTCAGAACTCTGTCTCAAATGAATCACCAATTGACCTCTTTCTGCATAGTTCAACACAATGTAGAAAACATTTTATGTGACATTATATGGCATTAATTTCTAAAACCTAACATGACTTTCTTTCCAATTATTTGTCCAAAAAGTATAACCTCTTCTCTCTGCATTTTCTGATTTTTTTTCCCTTGGTACTGAGTTAATGGAAAACTTCAGAGCTAAAATGGTGGGAAAAACAAGAGCTTACCCAATTGTTAATGTCTGAACCTTAGTGTCTAACAACTGTACCATATCTAAAGACAAAAATTCAGCTTCTCTGATTTCCTGGAAGCACTAGATGTGAAAGTGTAGATTCATTGCATGTGGAAGTGCCCTATCAGGTGCAATTTTCATAAAAGGAGCTTAAAGAGCTATTTTAATTTGTACACCAGACTGAGTACTCCTGAAATATAAGGCTAATGAGCCACTTGCCCAGAGAATTGCCTTTTCTAAATAAACAAGGTCTTCTGCACTGACCCAGGGCTCTGAGTTATAGTGAAAAAGCTAATTATATCAATATGGTTATGGGCACATCTACAACAATACAAAAGAATATTCTCTCCATCTCCAGAGCTAGATAGTCAATTAGATGAAAGCCAATTTATTTATCTGGAGTATCCTTAATGTTTTCCTTTGCACCTCTAAAGGAACTTACATAATTTTCCTTTGAAATATGTGGAAAAACCCATATTCTTACTTTTCATTTAATATATTCCTTTGTACATAAAATGCTACACTAAATTTCTCCCCTGGTAATTTGAATTGAAAAGTAAATTAGAATGTAACATTATAAACAAAATATCTTTAAGATAAAAATAATTAAATATACAAATACAGAATATATTGGGATGTGCAAGTAGGTAACTGATTACACAAGAAATCCAATGTTATACTTTCATAGCCAGCCACATCTCTGGTCTTGACTGGCTGACCCAACACAACTCTCCAGGAAGTTGGGCCTTACCTATCATGCAAGTGTCCCCAGAGGATTAATGTTTCCTGCAGCAACTCTACAATCATGTCGAAGCTTCAATCTTCAGATGGTAGTCAAGGAGGGGCTTTCTTCTTGCCTTCCTTTTTATTGTGTCAATCAGCATTTTGTTTAATTTTAAATATGCAATACACTATATTGGAGAACTCTGACAGGACTTTTAAAACATTTGACCTTAATAATACTTTTCAAAGTCTTTAAAAGAAAGTTGGTAATCAGAATGTTAAACATGTGTTAAAAGATACTGAACTTGAATATTTCAATTAGAAATTATTTAGTTTTGTGTTTCAAATTGTCTTCCAGTTATAGATACAGGTGTCAGAAATCTGTACTTTGTTGTTGGTATTTATGGGTTTCACATGTCCTCAGATTACCAAGAAAACTTAATTTTGTTTCCTAAGTGATGAAAGAGATAGTTTAGCAAATTTGTTAACTGGTAATATCAATATTGATATGAAAAATCAAGGAATTGCCATCACATAATTAAAACAATTTTAAGTCCACATATTAGCTACAGCCATTATATCTTCTTTATAGTATGATACAGTTTTAATTTTTCTGTACATTTAAAAATTTTTGAAAAGCTTTTTCAAGGATTCTAAACAGTGAGTGATTGAAGAATAAGAATAAGCAAAGAGTTAACTAAAGTGGGAAGCACTTGTTGAATGACTACTATTATTTACACACACACACACACACACACACACACACAAACACACACACACACACACAATCATTAATCTCTTGCCCCAAGACAACACTCCTGTACCATTTTCTGCAGTGCTGAGTGTAGAAATCTGCAGCAGTCTTTTTCTTGAGGCACTGGGTCATCTCTCAAAGCATGATAGGAAACTCCCTCAGGCCAGGTATTTCCCTTAGCCTGAAATATAGCCATTAGCATTTTATCCCACTGGCTTTGACATTTTCATCTTCAGGTAACTTCTTTGAAAATGAAAATGTTCATTAAAGAGAAGAGTAGACAATTTTTGTGTCGCGGAAGTTCAGTATTAGTGAGTTTACCAGACAATTTTCTTCCACAATATTGGATAGTCTGTCAAAAAGGCAGAATAGAGGGGCAGAGTAGAAAGAAAAGAAAAAAATTATACAATAAATTGAGATAGAATGTTGTCTTAAGTCATTTTCATTTCTAATTACATAATACTACAAATTCAGTAAGTTACCAAGAAAAACCTTTTATTTTGGCTCATGATTTGTTCCAAGTTTGGGGGTCCATATCCTGTGACTGCCTCCTTGTTGTTATTGTCCCAAGATGGCAAAAGAAGGAGAGTATAACAGAAGCCTAGATACACTGGCTGTCATAGAAAACCATCTATCAAATTAACATATTCACTCATTAATAATTATAGAGCCCAAATCATACCTTAAATATTCTACCTTTTAATGTTTCATAAACAGGGATTAAATTGCAACATGAGTTTCAGAGGGAACAAACCAAACTCAGTCATAGCAATAACATTACATTTACTATCCACAGTCTTACCTGATTTTGTTTCTAAAGTTATCAAGAAACGTTTCTATTTCTCTTTTCCTGTGCACTTTTTTGATCCATATCAGAGCTGATCTTTGGAAACTGACTACAGGAAGAGGAGTAACAAGAAAAACAGGCAGAGTCCTCATGTTATCATTTTAAAGAGAAAGCCCCAAACTATGGTTCTCAACCTTTTCTACTCATTGGACCTTCCTGAAAAATGTTTTAAAGTACTTCCACCTACATCCCATGATCAGAGGTTTTCTTTTTAATTTCACCAGGTGGTTTTTACATCATAAATAAGGACTACTCCAAGGAGCTCAACATAATCACATAGTGTCTGTGATGTGCCAATAGGATTTAGAAAGGCTCAGTATGAAGTACAAATGTAAAATGTGTAGTGGTGTTTTGATTTACCTTTCAGCATCCAGCTCTGGCCCCATGCTTTTCCTTACTTCCACACCTGTCTTTGATCCATGAAAACTGTGCACAGAATCATCAGGAAAAAAACTGTTCCATTGGTCATTTAAAGACTGTGATAGCCATACACAGTATGAGGTTTCAGAAAGCCTGACATTTAGTGAGCAGGAACAAAGAGAAGCAGGACTTGCTGGAGAACTTGAAATGATTCAAGGTTCCCTCGAAACTGTGCGGCTTTGCAGTAATAGCTGATTTCTCATGAAGACAAAGACTCAAATAGGAAAAAAAGGACAGCAAATTTAGAGCTTTTTCTTAGATTCCATGCATAATCTTATAGAAAGCAGCAGCAGCATCTGCAAGGCATGTGAATTGCCACAGAAAGAGTGCAGCAAGGTAGGGAAACAAGTATGGGAAGGAAGGAAGTGCCTCGGATTTCTTTTTGGACACTCAGTTTCCTCTAATATCCCATAGGGCTTAAAGTTCTAAATTTCAACTTCATCTTTTGTGTCTCTTTCACATTTCTGTCCAGAACTGTTGAAATTTATGAATTTTATGATAGCTTGAGAAGAAGGATCATCAGGGATAACCTAATAGGCATTAATTGTGATATTGCCATGGCAAACACTCTTGAAAAGTTGTTATGAAATTTGAAAATGTCAGAAACTTTGCTGGGCCCCATTGCCAGAATTTCTGACTTAATGGGTATGAAGCAAATATTCAGAATTTGCATTGTTAGTAAATTCTCAGGTGATGCTGTGTTTTATTTACTTTAACACAAATCACAACATGCTGGTTTTCCTATATTGAGACCACCATTTTGATAACCACTACCTCTACAGCTGAACAATGAAATTAGGTATCAGTCCTCTGTGCTTAATGAAATCAGTTTAGCCATTGTGATTAGGGATGTATTTTTGTCATATAAATGAAAAAATAAGAATGTCAACAGATATGCATTTGAAGTAAAATATAAATCAATTCATACCATAGATTCTGAGAAGGATTAAGGCAGTGAGGCAGAAGAGGTTAGTGAGAGAAGACAAAAGATACGGTAAAGACAATGAGCCACAAGAATGGGACTGGCTAGAGAAACTGAGCTTATTAGAGACCACCGGTATATTTAGTCCTAAGGGCAAAGATCAAATGTTTCAGTAGTAAAAGAGTAAGGTCACAGTGCTTATTCAGATTAAGCATTAGCTTTGCACTAGTGGTTTTAAAATGAGTAGTCTCATTTACAACTGAGCTGTAAATAAGTAGAAAGAGTACAATGATAGAAAGATGCTCTGGTTAGATCCAGGCCTGGTTATGTAGGGAATCACTAAAGTCAGCTTCAGTTGGCTAGGACTGATGGTGACAAACCACAATATTTAATCTTACAGTCTCCTAGGCAAAAGCCTCTGCAAGTGGAAAATCTTTTTATAGACAGGAAAAGTTAAAAATGTTTCTAAAGGAATACTAGACAGGCATTGATGAGGGTTGAGGAGAGCCCGCTGCCCTGGAGATGTGTGATATAAAAGGTACTGAAGATGAGAAGATTTAGGGAATCATTGAATAGATTGGATTCACATCAATGAAAAGACCACATTAGTCTAAAGGGAGAAATAGAGATTTCTATGCTTCTATACATAATTTAAAAGATATGACCATAAAATGGTGGAATAATCACAATAATAATGACTTATATTCCAAATAAGTGATGTGGTTAAATATAATTGCTTGAAAATATAAATATTTGGAACTCTGTCCAAGATATTTTTGAGATACCTGAGAAAATAGGACTTAGTATTTTGTTTCATATGCATGTAGGTGCACACACATAGTACTATTCAAGAAATTTCTCCAACTATATGACTATATTGTTACTATCTATCTACATGAGTTCTAAATCAATGTGGATTCAAGCATCTACAGAATGAATATATTCAAAAACTTATGGAAACCAGGCATGATGGTGCCTGCCTATATTCCCAGGACTCAGTAGGCTGAGGCAGGAGGATCACTATGCATTCAAGGCCAGCCTGAAATACATAGAAAGATCTTTTCTCAACAAAACAGAAGGCTTATTATTATGGTTTCTATCTAGATGTCCCCACAAAGCATCATGTACTCATACGTGGATCTTTTGGGAAGAGCTTATATCATGGGGATGTGATAATCTTCATAAGATTAGTCCACTAATGAGTTTATAGCTAAATGAGATTTTAGAAGTAGAGCCCAATCTGAGGAGGCAGGTCACTGAGTGTAGCCTGGAAGGGTGTATCTCCTTTCCCAACTCTTCCCTTCTCTGGCTCCACTTCCTGTCTGCCATGCCTTGAGCAGTTTTGCTTTTCTTGCTCCTCCATACTTTTGCCATACTATGCTGCCTTGGAGCCCACTAACTATTGACTGAAACCCCTACAATCTGTGAGCTAAAATGAACCATTCCTCCTTTAAAAAGTTGGTGTTGTGTATTTTGACCCGGTGACGAAAAAAGGGACTAAAAAACACATTTAAGGAATCTGTACTGGATACTTACAGACATTGTTATCATTACTCCCTAAGCAATGTAATTTAACAATTATTTGCATAGCAATTACATTGCATTTGGTATTATAAGTAATCTAAACATGATTTAAATCATACAGTAGGCAATACCATACTGTACCATAAAGCACATGGAAATACTATGCCATTTTCCATAGAGATTTGAGCATCCTGAGATTTTTGGTCCATATCAGTGATCTTGGAACCAATCCCCTGCAGATAACAAAGAGCAACTGTATCTATTTTTTCCAACCTTATGCTATATGACTTTCTGGATTTTATTGCATATGATTTTGCATGTCTCCAAACTGTTCAAACTGTCTCAAAAAACTATGAGATTCCAAGGAAAATTCTGAGAAAAGTAACTAAACTATTATTAGACATGGTGATGGTAACGCTATGAGATACTTTGAAGAGGCATAACTTATTTAAATATACACACTATGGTACATTTGATAAAGGAAAATAATCTTTAATCATGTAATTTAGCATCTATACATTTCCATCATTGTAAGATGTTGGTAAATGTTTAAATATGAGCTAAAACTAGGCTGAAGGCATCCATTGGCATCCAATATGTCTGCACTGTGTAATCAAGGTCGGTAAAATTTCCCAAGGTTGTTCTTCTGGGTTAACTAATATATTATAGACAATTTACCACAGAGATTTTATAAATTAACAGAACTATATTCTACATTAAATAAACAATTTAAGACACTGAATAATTTTCTTTCAGAAAAATCAAAGAGAAGATCTATTTGAATGAAGAAAAATGAAAGACACAGTAGCCATTTCTTATTCTAGACACCATGAAACGAGAACTTTAGGACGGAGTGGGACTGAGCTTGGTCCACATGCTCTGATGCTGCCTGTCATTGTGCAGAGTCCATGAAAGATGCCACATGAAGCTGTGAAGGATTATTCCCAGTGACTTTCTTTGTGTACCCAAAGCCTCCAGTAGGTGAGAGGATAAAGTTGTAAGATTTCTAAAGTCAGTGCTGTTGGAGGCAGGCTGGTGTTTGTTAGAAGGAGAAAGGGAAGAATTGAGGTGCTAGTAGGACAAATGGAGAAGG
This sequence comes from Dolichotis patagonum, assembly GCA_004027295.1. Lineage (NCBI taxonomy): Eukaryota > Metazoa > Chordata > Mammalia > Rodentia > Caviidae > Dolichotis > Dolichotis patagonum. The sequence continues at coordinate 57,299 of PVJX010010033.1, forward strand.
AAAGTTATCAAACTGTCCTGGTTGAGATCAAGGTCTTACCTATCCTTATTCTTCATGTGAAGTTTCCTAGAAAGTCTAGTTATGTAGCCCCACATACATTCATAATTTCCCTGTACACTTTAATGGTACACAATTTCAGGCTTAGTATGTTGAATATTGAAAGATACAAGGCCTATTTTTATTTCTTTCCAGATATATATCCAGTTGTATCGGTGTTACATTATATTATATTATTCGTCATTTTCTCTTGTATTTGAAATACCTCAAATTCTATTACTTCCCATATAAACTAGACTATCTATTTTGCTCCAGGAGTCTATTTGTACTGTCTTATAGAATATTAAATTATTCATTTTTTTCTAATATCTGAAAGTCACCTTTTTTTTTTTCTTAGGTATATTTTCATGATGCTAATTATTACTGGGAATAAGATAATGGGATATTAATATTATCTTCTCCATTTAAAAATAAGTTGTTGAGTTTCTCATTGAAATTATGTTAAACTTACACATTAATTCAGGAGAATGAATAGCACTTGAAATTAAGCTTTCTCATTGAAGATTATGCATTCCTTTCAAATTTTTGTTCAGCTTTTTTATTGTATCATTCTATAAAATGTTATGATTTTCTTCTTACAAACCAGCGGCTCCTGAGCTCAATAACACACTGGAATTATTTACAAGGTCTAAAACATGGTGATTATGTGATCAAACCCAATAATTCTGATTTGTTTGGGTCAGGTATGGTCTGGATATTGGGATTTTTTAAATTCCCCAAGATATAATTTTAATGTACATCCAATGTTGAAAATAATATATATCTTGAGCTAATGGTAAATCTATTCCTTAGTATTTTATCATTTTTCTAAAATTTTTGTTTGTAATATACCCTAATCATTGTTTATATCTTTTCTATTATCTTTGGTCTGTACAAATTTCCTACTTCTTAATTGGCAAGGAATACTTTATTAGGAACATTTATGCTTGGTTTTCAGATGTATGTCCAGTGAATTCCATATCCTTTCAATGTGTGTGTGTGTGTGTGTGTGTGTGTGTGTGTGTGTGTTAGGGTTGCACTTCGATATTTTTATATAATTTCTTTTTTGTTTTAGGTTTTCTTCATTTTCTCTAGCAATTTTATTTTCCTGGATGTGTGTTTTGACTCTTTTATCTGCTCTTCGTTTTTCACTGCTGGTCTTATTTTTGTCACTTCACTGAGACTCATTTTGGTGGCTGGAGAAATGGAAGACAGACAAAGCACAGGGTCCCTGTGGGTTGAATCTAGCGGCCCCCACCATGGAACCAGGGAGAGCCCT
>PVJX010010034.1:0-58607 GCA_004027295.1 Dolichotis patagonum
TAAGTTATAAAGGGCTTCAGATTAAGTTGATAGGAAAATTAGGGGTGATTACCGTAATATGTCCTCTTATTTTTGGGATAGCTGACCATGTCCTCAAGTCTAGCGTAAGTAGACAAACTGGAACAGCACATAATTCATCCAAGCAGAGTGGTGAGAATAATGTAAATTCTAAATCTTGTTACCCCATTAACAGTATCCTGTGCCTCCCTTTTTTAGACAATTCCTCCCCTTTCACTCCTAAAACAAAACTGCTTGTTTTGGGTCCCACTGCCTCCCTATATAGAGCAGCTCAATGGACCCTATCTCCTGTTCTACTCTGCCTGTGTTTCTCTCTGTTAGTATTTCGAGGCCCTCTATACTAGAGATTATAGCCAATCTTCTCTGCCTCATTTGTGCTATTCTATTTTTCTGCCATTGATAGTCTATTTTTCTCTTCCACTCCACTGTCTGCCTCGTTTACTGAGGCCTCTCTGCCACTGTTCCTGAAATGCTCATATTCTTGTTCTCTCTCCCTAGAATGTCCTTCAGTATTTTTTTAGGGTTGGACTGGTGGTCACAAATTCTCCTAGCTCCTCTTTGTCATGGAAGCATCTTTTATCTCCATTAATTTCTAGAGAGAGTTTTGCAGGATACACCAATCTGGGCTGGAGATTATTCTCCTTCATCGCTTGAATTACATTACTCCAAGCTCTTCTTGACCTGATGGTCTGTATCGAGAAGTCTGCCATGATTTTGATGGGTTTTCCTTTATAGGTGATCTGTTTCTTTTCTCTGATGGCTTTTAATATTCTGTTCTTATATTGAATTTCTGGGATCTTGATTATTATGTGTCTGGGTGTAGCTCTGTTTGGGTTGTACGTGGCTGGAGTTCTGTATGCTTCATAACTCTGCATATCATTTCTTTTTTCTATGCTTGGGAAATTTTCTTCAATAATTTCTGTGAATAGCCTTTGTAATTCCCCTGGTTTGATTCCTGCTTCTTCATTCACATACTTTATTCTTAAGTTATAGATCCTCTTGTCATCTTCCAGTCTTTGTAAGTTTACTGCCTGCTCCCTTGTAATTTTTAAGAGATCTTCCCTTTCATGACCCCACATTGCAAGCCTGTGTTCAATTTTTGATAGTCTCTCTTTGGTTTCTTTCAAGCAGTTTTGCCAGCTTTCTATGGAGTCTTTAGTTTCCTGATGATCCCTTTGAATCTGCTTCATCTTCACTAATAGTAGCCCCAGGACCTCTTATTCTAGCGGGTTTTTGCACTTTAATTTCTTTCTGTGTTGTGAGAGTCTATCTCTCTCTGTTTGGGTCTCTCCAGGGTGTTTTATTCTGGCATTTGAGCTGTCTCTCTCAGAGAGGGTCTCTCTCCTGCTACCTACCAGTCTGCCATCTTGGGGGTATTTTCGAGCCACTGGGAAAGGTGACTACAGTTTGGTCCTGCCCCTTGGTCCTGCCTCCCACCACAGCTTTCCAGGGCACAATTCTTTCAAGTTCGAGGTCAGGCTGGGCTTCACAGTGAATTCAAAGCCAGCCTGAAATACACAGCAAAACCCTATCTCAAAAAGAGAGTGAGTGAGAGAGACAGACAGACAGACAGATAGACAGAGAGACAGAGAAAGAGAGAGAGACAGACAGAGAAAGAGAGAGAAACAGAACAACCAGTTGTCAAAAGAGGAAATAAAAATGGGCCAGTAAAAAGATGAAAAAATGCTCAGCATCACTAAACATGAGAGAATTACAAATTGAAAATCACCATGAGACATTATATCATACCAGTTGGAATGGTTGTTAAGAAAAAGACAAAAAAATTGCTGGCAAGGATTACACTAAAGGAAAACTCCCAGATGCTGTTAATGTGAATGTAAATTAATAGAGTCATTATTATAAGCAGTGTGGAAATTCCTCAAAAAACTATAAATAGAACCATTGTATGATCCAGCAACCCCACTATTGGATAAATATCTAAAGAAATTGAAATTAATATCAAACAGAAATTTTCCTTTCTATATTTCATTGCACAATAGCCAAAATATGGAAACAGCCATCAATGGATGAGTGAATAAAGAAGATGGAATATTATCCAGCCATTAAAAAGCATGAAATTTTGTCATGTGCAGAAATATAGGAGGAATTTGTTTTAAGCAAAATAAATCAGGCTAAGAAAAACAAATACCGCATGCTCTCAATGTATGTGGACGTTAGGACACTGGTGTCAAAAATATAAAGAGTAGAATAGTGATTACCAGAGCCTGGGAAGAGTGGCAGGGGTAAGGGGTGGGGTGATTGTTTGACAGAGTGAAGGTACAGAGGTACAGAGTGATGTTGAATAAGAGTGGTAACTTGTAATGTTCTCTAGCACAGTAAGAAAACAATAGTGGATAACAATGAAATATTTCAAGATAGCTAGTAAAGAAGATTTTTAATATTTTTACACAAAAATGATGACTATCTTAGTTATAGATATGCTATTATCTTAAAAATGAAATTTAAATTGAAAATATATTTTTTAAAAATTTAAAAACCTTCACTAGACCCAATCAATAGCAGAATAAATAAAACAGAAGCAAACTGGAGAACTGAAGCCTAGAAAAACAGAACTTTCCTAACTTGAACAACCACAAGAATTTGAAAGAAACCTTAGGAATCTAGGGCACAATATACTAGGCTTCCATTTATGCAGCCTTTCTGGAGGGGAGCGCTCTGGAGTGCAAAGGCAAGTGCAAAGATGAACAGATGGTCAAATAAATAATGTCTGAAAACACCACAAATTTGATTAGGACAAAAAATTATAGATTTAATAAGATAAGTGGACCTCTAAGGGGGTAAATCCAAAGAAGTCCATGTCTGGGCACATTAGAATCTTATTCTAGACAGATTCAAGTTGAAGAGAAAATTTTGAAAGTAACTATAAAGAAATGAACCACTGTATATAGAGGAATGGTAATTGAAATGATAATAATTTCTCATCAGAAACTTTGGAGACTTGAAGGAATTGACATAGCACAATTCAAGCACAAAAAGAAAAAAAAGTCAACCCAGAATCCTACATCAAACGAAATTATTGCTGGGAAGATAGAGAGGAAATCAAGACAGTCCCACATGAAGGAAAAGGAGATTTTATTGTACCAGACCTAACTTAAATTTTATAAGTTCTTCAAACATAAACTAAATAAAAGAAAATCTGATCAAGAATAAAGAAATAACCATATAAAAGAGTGAAAATATGGGTAAATATAATATTTTATTCTTGAGTCTTGCAAATTGTGTTAAATGGTTGAAACAAAATTTTAATGTTACTGTAGTTCTCAGGGTAACTAAATGGAAGTAATATTCTACATTTTATTAATACCTGTAATATTATGCTACTAGAGGAAAGTGATAAATTCCATATGTACAATGCAAAGTCTAGAGAAACCACTAATAAATCTATACAAAGAGATATACCAAAAACTCGACAGAGCTTTTAGAGATATTAAAGGGATGGATGAAAGAGTCTTTTGTGTAAGAAAAATGTGATAGCATTTTTTTCCATTTTGTGACCTGTTCATGTAGTGTATCTGCAAAGGCTAAGACTATGTAGATACTTGTTAAAGGGAAAAGTTTGTCAAACTGAAAAAGTAAAGAGGTCATAACTCTTCTAACAAACCTGAGATTTTATAAGGCTGATAAACCTGAGTCCTGTTTGGATTAATAGCAGGGACTCAGCTATTATTTTAGAAATATATGACTGTCACAGAAGTGCATTAAGGTGAATGTCTTCATTAAATTGAATCCTGTGGGAATTCATCACAGTGAGAACCCATTTAGATGTCTTCTATATTATTAATGAAAAAGGTCACTTCTAGCATTGACAGGACTCATTCCACAAGGCTAATAAGAACGCACTGGTGACTGCGAGGTTTACTGTTCTCAGTTGTTGCCAGGAACAATATATGGAAGTTTCACATGTGATGTGGGAATTGGCTCTAAAGTCAGTGAGAAAGGAAACTCAGCAAGTACCAAAATTGCTCTTAAATTCCTTAAACATCTGTGGTTTGTGTAAATAAATATCCATGACACTCATTCACATACACGCACACATACATGCATTCTGTGCCTAATAACATACACGCTAGGATTTTAGGAAACAATATTTCCTTTCTTGATTTTAAAGTCAATTCAGAGTTAGACATAAAAGTCACTTAGATGGAGATTAACTACTATCTTTAGAAATATTGCTACTAGAAAACACAGCGTGTGTGGTTACAGTGATTTTCCTAAAACAGAAGCTTTAATCAGACAATTTATACACCCAGTCACAAATAGGACACTTCCTTACAGAGATAAGCTCCTAAATGCATAGCAGAAAAAAAAAGGATCTCTCACCTGTTATCAACAGATTGAATAAAATAATGAGGGATGCCAGGTGTGCAGAGTGGAGAGTGCTCAACTTCTTCTCTTCAAATTCACCAATCACCTAATTGATTTGCTTCCTAAAGAAACAAGAAAGGAGTAAAAAGAGAAGCCAAGAATATTACCCTAGCAGATGTTCTCCATATGGAAAAATTAGACCAGGAGAGGGTCGATTAGCCCCTTATGTATACATATAATTTTATAGGTAGAATATTTTTAAAATTTAGTCCAAACATTTGAAGTTTGAACCCCTTTAGGAAACTGGTTAGTATTTTAAGTTGCACATTCAATCTATGCATGATTGTCATTGTCATATAGATAATTTAATCAGTCTTCTAAACTTGTCCTTAGTCAATGTTCCTTTATGGCATTCAACTAATTCTTTCTTTTAAAATTAACCTTTAATTGCATCTTACTCAGGTATACACTATAAGGACATTTCCTAGAACCAAAGGAACTAGAGTTTCCAGAGTGAAAAGAGCCAACTCTATCCTTAATACAAAGAATATAAAAAGACACATAGCAATATGCATCCCTAAGAATACATAAAGCTGGAAGAGTGCAGAATACTACCTTAAAATTTCTGATCAAAAATTACTTCCAAGCTAGAAATCTATATGCAATGTGTGAGGTTATAATAAGACACTTTCAGATAGCAAGAGCATTTACCTTCCATGCATCACTTTTCAGGAGGCTGATCAGACATGTGTAAACTAAGCACTGAGGAGACTGGCATCCAGGGCCACAGGACCCCCACATGAAAGTCGTAGGCTCATGGCATGAGCTGTATCCCAGACCTGCAGAAACGCGCAGCTCACTAAAGCTGATGAGCAGGAAATTTGAATGAAAGTCATATTTTGTTAGATGTTTGAGCACTTGAAAATTACATATTCAAGCAGGTAACAGATGTTTGAATGTGTACTGGAAAATTATGACATAAAACCACTAAGCAAATGAATTTACGAGATATTTACTCACTTTCAGAAAAATTAAAAGTTGTACAAAAATTGATAAACAGTTTGACTCAGAACTCAACAATATTTACATTGTCAAGATAAGGAGAACACTAAATATTAATTAAATTAAAAATTTTTCATATATTTATGTGGTGACACTAAGAGACAAAACAAACAGAGTTTAATCTTTTTTCTCCATGGTAAGAAGTTAGTAGACAACATCTAATGCTGTACCCAGAAATCTGAAATGGCAGCAAACACATGCTAGTCAGAAGTATGGTGGTAAATAACAAGTTAAACAGGAAGAGTTAATTGTGACTATTTTAAAAATAACATTAGTAGGGGAGAAAACACAAAGTACAACACTGCAAGCCAAACAGAATTATGTAACTTTATGTTGGCCACTTGTGAGTCTATCTTCAGGAGACCATCACACTCAGCCTTCCACCAAGGTGCCCAGCGCTGTGCCAGGACAGGGCAAGGGATGAGGCTCCTTGAGCAGCCAGACTGGCCCTAACCCTGCACCAACAGGTCCTCTTAATTAGTTTACTTTCTGGGCTACCAGATCAGATTATATTTGTAGAATCTATGTTGTCTTAACAAATAAATATTTGAAAATAACTGGCCCAGATAGATGGGCCACTGGAGAATACTTCCAAAGCAGATACACATCAATAAACCACTCAACTTTTATTGCCTCCTTCTGGAGTATAGCTTTATGTTGGCTACAGACACCAGTGAGAAGAAAACATTGTCAGCTTCAGGCAATGCCTCTGATATTATGTAGTAATGGTCACAGGATGTGGGGCTTTGGTGAAATAGTGTACTGGCCCTCAGAGTTGTCATCTAACAGGTTTGGAACCACACCTACAGCAATACGCACTAAAGAACATAGCAAATACAAAAAAGAGAGATCAAACATTTCCTGCGTCCAGGTGAAGAAACTCATACATTTAAGGAAAGCAATGGTAAAAAAACAATGATCTAGAAATCCTGGGTTGAGGATTTATCTCAGTAGTAGAGCATTTGCCTAACATGCATAAGGTCTTAGGTTTCATACCTACCTCTTCAAAAGAAAAAAAAAACTAATTCAAGAACAATTGGAAATACTTATATTCATAACATAAGAAGTTGTAATGTGGTAAAAAGTACAAAAGGCTAATTAATACATAGAAGTTAAACCAGAAAACTGAAAGAGCACATTTCAAACTTAAGCTAAAGAATTGGAAATTTCCTGAGACAGTGCCAATTTCACTTAATTTACTCTTTTTAGAAAAAGCAATTTTTTTCAGAGTACAATGACATGATTTGATTGTTATGATTTTATGAAAATTTTCTTATAAGTGAATGCCCAAATTTGGGAAAAAAAATCTTTCTATCAGACTGAGGATTGGGAGTTGATAAAAATGTGATTCTTTGATTTGCTTCTTTTAGGAGCTATTATTTCAGAACTGAAATAAAAAAGAAATTTTAATATTCTCTAACAACAAATGTTCATCCCGCTTGCACCAATGCTTTCATAAAATGAGGCTGTTGGCCCCAGAATCTAAGTTGGAAAGTGGACAAAGTGAAACAGCAAGCAAAACTGCCAAGGAGGCAGGTCTGGGCCACATCAGAAGGAGTTATGAAACATTTGGGATTAGGATTAACTCCAGGACATTGTATGGTTATTGAAAGGCAGAAAGTCCGAAGTCCTGCTGCTGAAAAGTTCTTCTTTCAGAATAATTTTAAGATAACATCACAATTTTCACATCGATGAACCATAAAGTAGCTTCAGAGCTCTGAAATCTCCTGCATGCATCACAATTCAGAGATCACATATTGTGAGAATTTACTCAAGAATTTTAAAAGGAAGTGGAAAACATGGTTTTGTGATGAGCATTTTAATTCTGAAAATACCATTTGGATTCTCATCACCTCAGTAATAGAATTTTCCAACACTGAAAACTATATTGTTACAATTTTTAAGTAGTTGAACAAGAAATCACTCTACTAAATGGAAAAATCATTACATACAAGTTCCTGGTATAAGTAGGATTATATTATATTTCTGTAGGCCTCCTTCCTATGGCTATAGATATCAGGCTAATAGTCTGTCATAGGCAGGCTGCATTTGAGTCTATTGTTAGTGCCAACTGAACTACTTTAACCAGGATATCATGCTTCATATTACCAGTTTCCCCCACTGTAAGACAATACTGCAATTGTAAGGGGTCATAACCATCACCATAGTCCAGTACCAAAGGAACGGGCCCTAAGTCAAGCAGATAACAACTCCTCAATCTTAATATATTGGGAAGATAAGCTGTAGGAATAGACACATAAAGACCAAGAACTATATATGTATAGAAGACATCTGGAGGAACAGACACCTCCTAGGAAAGTCTAGACACAGTGATAAGGCTATCTAACATGAGAAATCTACATGCATCAACACAGAAAACAAAATAAAATTGAAAATAGAAAATGACAAGATGAAGAAGCACAATGCAATCCCAAATGCCTAGCCCACTCAAGACAAGTCCAGAATACAAAAAGATAGAGGAAATTAGAAGCCAACAAATGGAACTCCCTGAAATGATAGCAGCAGTAGTAAACAAACAAACAACAACAAAAGAATAAATGAGAGAGACCATAGAAAAATAATATCTAAGGTGCAAAAAGAAATGACCATCAAAATAAAAGCAGACACAGATAAACAAATAGAGGAGCTCACAAAAATGATGGAAATCATGAATGTCAAACATAAAAAAAAAGAAATGGAATCAATGAAAAACAGATCCAAACAGAAATGCAGTGGACTAGAAAATCCATTGAAAGATGAGGATAGAATATCAGATCTAGAAGACAAGAACATGACTAGTGACCAGGAAAAGAAGATATCCTAAAAAAATATCACAAAAGACCATAAAAAAATCAATCTAAAAGCTACAAGATGAAACAAAGAAAAATAACCTAAGATTGATTGATATCAGTGAGAAAGCTGGAGACAGCACAAAAACCATCAAAAAACTACAGAAATAATGGCAGAAAACCTCCCAAACATGGATAAAGAATTTGACATACAAATAACTGAAACATAAAGAAGTCCAAATATCCATGAACAATATAAATCTATACCAAATTATATAATTAGGATTCCAGAAATTCAGCACAAGAACAAATATTAAAAACAGCTAGAGAAAAGAAATACATCATCTATAAGGGAAAGCACATCAGATTCACAGCAGACTTCATAATACAAACCCTCAAATCAAGGAGAGCTTAGAGTAAGGTATTTCAGTCCCTAAAGAAAAACAATCTTCAACCCATATTTATGTACCCCATAAAACTATCTTTCAAAATCAATGGAGAAATAAGAAACCTCCATGATAAATAACATCTGAAGAAATTTATGACCACCAAGCCAACTCTACAGAATGCTCTGAAAGAAATATTAGACAGAGATAATGAAGACCACAAACACAAAAGCACCAATATAAAGAGCTTCCAGGAAGAGCAAGCAATTAAATAGAGGAGAAAGACATGGAATAAACAACAGGAAAACAACATGAAAAAGAAAATCTATGCATATCAGATACAGCCATCAATGTAAATGGTCTCAACTCATCAATCAAAAGAAACAGCCTGGAAGAATGAATCAAGAAGCAAGATTCAACAATATGTTGCATTCAAGAAACACATTAACCCAAAAAGAAATTCATAGGCTAGAAGTAAACAATTGAAAACAATTCTCCATGCGACAGGAGCCCAGAAAAAAGGCAAGGGTAGTTATTCTGTTTGCAGACAATGCAAATGGTGAGCTACAACTGATCAAAAGAAACAAAGAATGTCATTACATACTTATTAAGGGAAAACTTCAAGAAGAGATAATAGTCATAAATATTTATGCACCAAACACAGGTTAACCCAACGACATAAATATTAACTGATGTGAAAAACCAAAGGAGCACTAACACAGTTGTAGTAGGGAATCTTTTTTTTTTTTTATCGGTACCAGGGATCAAACTCACGACTGCCTGCTTGCAAGGCAGGCGCTTATGCCGCTGAGCTAAATCCCCAGCCCCGTAGTAGGGAATATAACACCACACTTTCACAAATAGATAGATCAACTAGACAAAAAAAATCAGCAAAGAAATACTAGAATTAAACCAAGCCTGTGAAAAAATGGACTTCGGAGTTTACAATATAGAAATAGTAATACAAAAGATTGATTTTGGAAAGAAAATAAAAATTATGATGTGTCGATGATATCATTACATATACAGAAAAACTACAAATTTGAATGCATAATTATAAACATTATAATCAGGGATTTGACAATAAGTTCAGAACTGTGATCTCTAGGAGGAGAATAAATGAGCAGAAGCCTAAAATTTGCCTTAATTTTCTTCTCTGCTCTTTTTCTGGCCTATGGCAAATGGTGAGGGTGCCCAAAAGGAGTGCAGTCTTCTCACTATGTTGAAAGACAGACATTGGAATTTCAGGAGTTGAAGGCAGAATTTGGAAGACCATATACTGTGGAGTTGTGAAAGTTTTATATAGAGAACGAGCACCGTAATCTCATTGTAAACATAGAGGCCCCTGAGTTCTTAGGCTGAACACTAGGTGAAGCATATGGTGGGTGAAATTCCATAAGAAAGGTAAAAAACAAATACTAGTAGGGTTTCCACATTAGTAAATAAAAACACAGGGCACCAATTAAATTTAAATTTCAGGTAAGCATAATACTTTTAGGACCAGTGTGTTCCAACTGTATTTTATCTGAGAGCAGCAACTCCTGGGGAATAAAGTGAACAATTACCAGAGTTTTCAGAAGGTTGGAAAATATTCAAGTTTCATTTTACCTTCATGGAAGGGCAGAGTGGACACCTAAATAATTGTATCAGCAGGATATTCACTCCTTAAGGATTACACTAGACTTGGAGTGTAAACAAAATCCTAATTAACAAAGTTTACAGAGATTCAATGAGATCAACAAGGAAGCGGGTAACATAAAGGAAGAGAAGGGCAAGATCCAACCTCCAGTCAATATTAAGAAGTCTGGGAGAAAAGATGGAATTGGTAGGAAAAAAAATAACAAAGTACTAGTGAAATTTGAAGGCAATCAAGACTGTGTGATATCCCAGAAGGTAAAATGAAAAAGGTATCAGAAAGAAAGTTAAATGAAGAAGGTGTATCAGGGAAAAGTGAGAGTAACCATGGCAAATCCTCCTGAGAATTCACTCTGGAGTTCAGTGGTGGTAGACCTTGTTGAAATTGATCAGAGCAGCACCAGTGGAATTATGGGTGCAAAGTCCTGACTAAAGTGGAAAGAAAGGAGGGGCAGAATTGCAAAGGGCGAATACAGACAGCTCTTTTTGAACTGCTACAAGTATCAAAGTGGGACAGGCCTGTGAAGGACTGGGATTCAAAGAGCTGTTTTTAATGGGTGAAATGGTACAGAAGTTTAGGAACTTACAGAAATAGTCCAGTAAGAAAGAAAAATTAGTGTTGTCAGAGGAGAAAAGGAAATTGGCTAGAGTTATGTCATTGCATGTATGAAAGGGACTGGGATCAATACGTACGTGGATATGTAAGGTGTTAGCTTTAGATAGGTGCATGGATGATTTATCTCTAGTAAAGGGCAGTGTACATGGATGCAGGAGGCTTGTGGAGGGTTTGAGGAGACGGATGGTGTAAAATAGTTGTTCAGGAAAAGAAAACAGAGAATGGACCAGGGAAATACAGTGAATTTTCCAGGCAACATTAAGGACTTCAGTGTTTACAGTCATGAATTTAGGGCAAAACTAATCAAACGGCAGTGTGCTTCCTTTTAGTCAAATGCTCTACAGAATAGGTAGAAGGTTAGGTTTTGGCAAGCTAATGGAAAGAGGGAGAGAGGGAGAGAGAGAGAGAGAGAGAGAGAGAGAAGAATTAATAGTACGGGTGGTGTACTATTAATGAATGGTGATCATGGTTGTCAGTTTTTCAAGTTAGGGAAGAAGAGAAACAAACAGGAAAAGGTATTAGGACCAGTAAGTTCTGATGAGGTCAAAGAGTAATTGTAGTGAACATTATATGGAAAAGACAACATGAGAAGGAGTAAAATTGAGATAACGAAGGAGTGGCAATTGCTGATAATACACAGTAAGCTTACATATGATCATGAGAGTGGATGGCTGTGGTAGGGTGGAAGAAAAAATCACTGGAGAAAAGAAACTCAAAGTAACTGGCGATCAGGCTATTAGGAGAATCAAGTTGGCATATAATTAAACTACCAAGGATTAAGACAGAAGAAATTTTGGAGAGAATGACTTAGCTATGAAATGAATATGTCTCATCAGTATGATTGATTTTTGTTTGTTTTTGAAAAACATGCTAACAAATGTAGTGGTGTAAATGACTTGAGTTAGCAAATATCCAGGAAAAACATGCTAATAAATGTAATGGTGTAAATGACTTGTGTCAGCAAAGATCCAGGCAAATTTTGACAGGATAGTCTGAATTCCAAATGGTCCTTAGATGTCTTCAGGTTTACACTCAAGAGGAAAAATAAACGTTAATTTGTCTGACACTGGCCCCAGACAGATCTCCCAGAGTGAGTTTGTTTCCTGCATGGCAGGGACCATTTGGCAAAGATCCAGAGAGAATGCTGAGTGGAGGAACAAGGCTGGAGGCCAAGGTTCCACATATCAGACACCTGAAACTGATAACTTGGACCCGAGATCCTGTTCATAGCAGGGAGGATCTGGTACCACCCACCTTGAGTGCACGCTGATAAAGAGGGGATATTCAGCAGGGTTCAGACCCCAGGCCCCAGGCTGTGATCACTCCAAAGGAGAATGCTGTGTTTCCTGAGTGTGGTGCTTATTAGCCCACAGATTTGGACTACAGCTTCTGAGAGGTCATTGCACCATCCCAGAATGCAACGGGCACTACACTCCAGAGTGCAAAGGAGGAACTACATGTCTGCCTCACCAAGCTTCTCCAAATATGTATTCCTCAGGTCTAATATGTGCAGCATGAAGCCACTCATCCTATGCTCCATCAGCAGACATGATCAAACTCAAACTCCCTTCATTTCTTTTTCCTAGGTTCTATTTTAAAAACAGAAAAAAGAATAATTTTTTCCTTAATACAGATCCAGGATTTTGTAGCACAATGTCTTTGTTTTGTAAAACTTTGAGAAATTGGCTGGGAAAGTCCAGCAGAAGAAATTCAAAGCATGAAGACATTTTTGCCATCCCAGTAGTGACTGCTGCAGCAGGAGAGTAGGCATGAGGAATCCTCTGCATTCATCGTGCTCCCAAAGTCATGCCAGATGTCAAGGCGATCTTCAGGGGATTTGTCACAGAGGGTTTTTTTTTTTTTTTGCATAGCACTCAAGAGAATTATTGCAGTTATTTAGAGCTAGTGCCAAATACCCTCATGTGTGCTGTCTGATAAAGAGTGCCTGATTGTGTAGCTCAAACTGATGAATCCAAGGGTATAAACAGAGAGGCACATGCCTATATTCCCAGCACCCTGAGGAAAACCTGCAGGGGATTACAGGTTTGAGTCCAGCTTGGGTAATTTAGAAAATTTAGGAATTTAACACGACCTTGTCTCAAAATAAAAACATAAAAATGCTGGGGATGTAGTTCAATGTGAATACCCTGGTACTGAAAAAAAAAAACCCAGATATATCCTGAATATCCAGCTGGGGGCCACTGCACTATATCTGCAATTTTTATTTAAAAAACAGAAATGATAAAAAAAATTTGTTGAAGATCTATTTTATTTTTTCTCAAAATTCACAGACTGATAGAACCTAAAAGGCTTCTTCCACCTACCTGATTACCAGCTGTCACATATTAGGAGTCATGGATAATTACTGATGATCCTTAAATGGATAATTACTGATGAAATTTAAAGCTGAATAGAATTCAAACACTAGTTTTGTAATACTAAATTCCATGATGAAATTCAGCTATTATGAATTTACTGACAAAGAAGAGATACTATAGTATAGTACAATATTGTGTAAAGTCAGAAAAATGTGAATTTGTAACAATCATTACCTCTTTGATCTTAAGTAAGGCTCACAATACCCTAAACCTCAGCTTCCCTTCCACAGAATAGAAACAACTAATAATTCTGAAAGTAATTTTGTGGGTTTTCTTTTCTTTCTTTCTTTCTTTCTTTCTTTCTTTCTTTCTTTCTTTCTTTCTTTCTTTCTTTCTTTTTTCTTTCTTTCTTTTTCTTTTGAGAGGCTAGCCTTGAATTCATGGCAATCCTCCTGCCTCAGCCTCCTGAATACTGAGAATTACAGGCATGTGCCACCATGCCTGGTGGCAATTTTGACCTACCACGGAAATTCAATATTATATGTGAACTATTTATTACAGAGTTAAGACTAGAATTAATGCCAATTTGGTGGTAATTATTTGTCTTAGTTATTTTTTCACTGCTGAGACAAAATGAGGAAAAGCTTATTTGGCTCACAGTTTAGAGAGGTTTCAGTCCATAATTGGCTGGCTTCAAGGCAGAGTGGCATGGCAGAGGGGCATCAGAAAGGAGAAACAGTTAAGGGCAGACTGAAGACAGCAACAGCAAGCAAGCAAGGGACAGTCACAGCTCTTTCTACCCTTTATATCTTATCCAGGCAATTTAGGGTAGGTAGCACTCACACCCTTAATCATAGTGCCCTTAATCCTAATAGCGTCGTATACTCTAGATCCAACCACCTCTGAAAAGCCCCACCTATGACCACATGAGGCTTTGGGGGCACAGCTACACACAAGAGATGACAGTATTACTATCACTATATATCATATATACTTGGTTCATTATAGGTTATGTGAAACTTTTCTATGCTGGTGGTTAACTCCACTTGCTGTCATGTGTGACTAAAAAAGTAATTCAGACAGCTGCTTCCATGTGGATTTCTGATCATGTGAGTCATTGTTTAAAACTTTGGCTGCCCTGACTAAAACTTTCAGAGTTTTGAAAACTGTTCCAGAAATGGTCACAGCATTTAAATTTTTTTCTTCTTTACTGGGAAAATAGAAGAATGGAGCTTTTATGTGTGAATGCTACAAATTTTTAGCCTCTCTGTTTGTAATAAACATAAGACCTTCTAGAAGGAAGAGGCCAGGTCAACTTTAATCATAACCACATCACTGTGATGCACATAGATATCATTAATCTGCAAGGATAATTGCCCTAGAAAATTATCCTAGGCCCAAAATAGAGGAGGGGAATTATCCTCATGTTTCTTCCAGAACACAACCTCCAAGCTACAGGAGCATCCCACTGGCTGAAGAGGCTCTACTAAGCCAGAAAGAGAACTAGGAGGAATACCCTCGCTGCTTCTTTTTGAATGCCTTCAAATCTCCTACTATTCCTTTCACTTGGCCAAAAGCGAAGCCAGGAGGAAAGATGGCCTGACAACTACAGGAAGCTTTGTAGTGGCAGCATACCAGGGGCAGGAATGGATCTGAGGACTAAGAGGAAAACAGTGGGCAGCCAGCCCTTCTTTTCAGTTCCTTGAAAAGGCCAAGCTCTTTCTAATACCAGGATATTTACATAGTTACATATATTATCTCCTCTACCCATACTTCTTTTCCCTCCATCATTCATCTGGCTTACTATTCTTCAGGTCCCAGTTTAAATATCGCTTCCTCATAGAGGCTGTTTAACATCTGGCTATCCCATGACAAGGCAAATCTGTTTTATTTTCCTTTCCATTATTAGAATCTGGCACAATGTATAGCCTATAATAAAATCCTTGCACTCAATAATAGCAACAAATTATTACTATTTATTTTTCAGTAGTAGTTGGATAATCAGATGGAGATGGCAGCCCTTTCTGGGGTGTATGTTTCTTTCTGGTAGCATTTTCTGTTTTCTTTCTAAGATTTAGTAAACACAAAGTGTATGTCACATTACCATGAACAATTTTTAAGCATTGTCTAGGACACCACATTTCTGCAAGCTGAGGCATTTCTTGAGCTGTCAAAACAACAGCTATGTTGGCAAACTTGAAATAAACAGATTCTTTTTGTCAAATAATCTCTAACTGAAAAAAGAAGGATATGTACAGTGGAGATATCTATAATCTGAAAAATCTGTTTATGTTTCACACATTTTGGTGTGAATATTTTGATTTGTGTTCTTTTAAACTATGGAATGATATATTTTCTTTGACATTTCCTAAGGTACCTTCATTACTTTTCTTCTACAATCAATTTTTTTCTCAGTAGAATTCAGCTTCCACTTCTTCCCTACTATTTCTCCCTCTGCTTTAGGTGGAGTAGAGTAATGCCCTATCTTTTATAAATGAAATAAATCTGGATTTCTCATAAAGAAGGGCTATTCTGTCCTTGGACAATCTATCCCTGAATTTTCCAGGCTTTCTTAACATCAGGTTCCCAAACTCTATTGGCTATGTTCTTCCTAAATTGCGATGGAGAGAAAAATGCCTGTGATCTTGGAAAGTGAGTTAGGAAGATCAACAGACTAGCAAAAATGTCTATCTTGTAGACAATCATCAAGTATGGAAATAAAGAGTCCATTTCTGGTTCACTTCTGCCATGATTACCCTAGGATGTATTTATTCATCAACATTTATCAAATGCCTACTATATATTAGGCACTATGCTAGGACTAGAGATATAATTAGAGTAAGTTGTGATTCCTAATCTTCAGGAGTTCACTGTGTACTATGGGAACAAATGCTACTAGCAGATATTTAGGATTTGTTACGTCAAATGGTTTAATAAAAGTGAACACATAACATCATGGGACGACATGGCAGGACCCTGACCCAGTGGTGGGCAGATGTGGAAAGTTGAGGAATGGTATAGCAAATGCTTCTTGGGGTAAGTGACTCTTGAGCTGAAAGATAAGTCAGCATTGCCTACTGTTCAGAAAACAGAAGAATGATCCAGAAGAAAGAAACAGTATGTGCAAAAGCTTACAGCAAAGTTTTATCAGCTGCACAACAGGGCAGGCAGTGGAAGATGAACTGCAGAAGTAACCAAGGGACTGGGTATTGACAGATTTTACACCAGGTGGGAATCTGTTGTTTTTTGTTGGGTACTTCTAACTAACTCAGATGAAAGGGAATTGATGACAATGGGAAAAAAAAATATTTTGTGGTAGATAGCATGGGTTGAACCTTGGTCCTGCCACTGAATTGTCAGACCTAGAGGAAAATTTCTTAACCTCTCCAAGCCTCAAGCTGATTCAGCAATAAAAAAGAAATGATATCTGCTCTAAAGGATCATCATTAGAACTAAGTAATATTACATGTGTAGTCTCAAGTACATTGTATGATACCCCATTAAACCTCAGTAACTATTATAGAATAAATTTCTATAATCCAGAATAACCACACAAAAATAACTACACAAACCCTTGAGTCACATATGTATGTGACTATAAACTAAGTTCTGGGTTGTTTCTAGTCACCAGAGAGACATTTACCCAGCCTGGACTTGTTCAGATTCTTTTGTTTGGTCTCTTTGGCCTTGTCTCTTTAATGGTAACACACCTATTTCACAATTTGGTGCTGCTTAACTGCCCCATAAATGAGTTGTCGGAGTGGATTATTATGTCATCAGATTCATACCAATTTCACTTCTTTCATGCCATAGAGTTTTTGAGCTAAAAGAGGTCACACAACTTATCCATGAAATTGGGAAACAGAGCAAAAAGTTGGAATAGAAATAAAGGCTGATAAACAAACTGAATATCCATCAGTGGGAGGACGGCTCAATAAAACAGTATGCCTATGCGTGGACTAGTACGCAGCAGCTAAAGGAAATAAGATCACTGTCCATGTACTAACACGGCTATATTGCCAAGATCTTTTTTTTAAAAAGGAGACTTAATAAAGATGATTTCAAAGTGATACCATCATTCTTTGTAGAAAAACACATGCACATTTGTAAACAATATTTTATACTCTCTATGACCGCATGCATAATGATGAATATACAGAAAAACCCTGAGAGAATACACACTAAAATGATGTTTATTATTTATTATGACATGGAAGGGTTTGTCAGGGCAGAGGGAGGCACTATTCCAAAAAGAATTTTGGAATATTTTCCAATTTCGAATATTTTCCTTTTGGGAAATATTTTAATTTTTTACAAGTAATGCTCACTCTGTTTGTGTCACTTGACCTTTGTTTTGAAGAAAAAGAAAGGGCTTTAAGTTGGGATGAAACTGGCTTAAACCCTAGTCTCAGCAGCTTGTTAACTCTGTGACTTTTGGGAAGACATGACCCCTCTGTCACACTTCCTCAGTACAGTGAGGAAACCCCTGCCTGCATACCTGTCTTTCTGATGTATAGGCCGGGAAGCTCCTTAAACAGCACCAACACTCCATGGATTCATCATGCCGGCTTCCTACGCTGAGTCCAGTGGCTTTTTCTTCCTTTTTTAAAATTAGCAAACCGAAGTGAGTAGGCCGTTTCCTCGAACATACTCAGTTGTCTAACGTAAGAGCGATGACTATCACTCAGGTGTCCTGTACAATAGCGTCAGCAGATTCTACCCTAGAGGGACTTAGGGTTACGATGTGTAATGCAGCCTCTTCCAGTAATGGTTGCAATGTTCAGATTCCATGAGGAAATTTGTAATGAACAATATCACATTCTGAGTTTGGGTAATTTTTGGGCAAATGAAATCAAGGAGCATCCATCAGGGCATGTTGGTAGACTTGCAGGGTTATATCTGACATGATTGTTCTCATGACATTACTAACATAAAAGCAGACAGCAGATAAACACTTCACTTTTTTCCCTTTAGAGGAAAACTGTAGTCCTTTAAAATGCAGTTATACAACTTCCTGTTTGAGAGCCTGTGGATTTGATCAGACTTAGCAACTTTGAACTTGGTAATGCAATGGGCTTCCCCTTTTCTGCTTCTCTCTGCTGCCCTCATGCATGAAACTGACGTCTCTAATAATATGGAAGAACAGCTAGCTCATTAACACAGGCTTTGTTTTCTGGGTAACCCAGGCTAAAACATGTCTACAGAATTCTAAAGACAAGATAATGCCAATTTCTCCATGTTTGGTAAGTTTTCTTCACCTGGGAATCCTCTGTTTTTTAGTTATATCCTAAATGTGTGACTTTAGGAAAGTTGTTTAACCCCTCTGAATTTCATACTCTATAAGGTACTATAATGTGCCTGTTTGATGAAAAGTTGGAGGGATTAAAAGAAAAAAGACCAGTACTGACTGCATTTGCGTTAGTGAACCTTCAGTTAATGTTAGTTGTTATTATTATCTGTAGTCCTATGGATTGAATCCAAGGCTTTCCTACTGAGCTACATCCCCAGCCCTTTATACATATATTTATTTTTGTTTTGAGACAAGGCCTTGATAAGTTGATATATTTCCAGGACTGGCTTGAACTTGCTGTCTTCCTGCCTCAGCTTCCAAGAGTACTGAAATTACAGTTGTGTACCACCATGCTCTGCCATCATCATTATTATTATTATTACTATGATCAATTTTGTTTTCAACGTGATGGAGTTCTGAAGATGGAAAAAGGTAAGGATACCTCTTTATAGACTCTTAAGGAGGTTGAAAGATATGTGTGCCTACATATGATAGCATTACACAATAAATTCTCCAGGTTCCATGCTGCTATGAGACAGTTGGATTCAGAGACAGAGCTACAGCTTCTCTCTGTTTCACTTTCATGACCATGGTGAAAATAACCATTTTGAAATGAGAGAGGAGAAAACCTGGGAAAAACCCAAGAGAAGTTTACACTGAATTAGGACCTCTGTGCTGTAACTTTTGTCATCTCACGTCCTTCTCCAAGAGCTGGCATAGCCCAGGAAGGTTGTAAATCTCCCTTCTGACATCTCTGTCCATTGATTCTGTGCCAGGGGCTGGTCGAGCAAAGGATATGGGCACATGTTTGTGCGGGGTGTTTCTGACCACGGTGGGCCTGCTTTCACATCTTGCCACCCTCTGATCCCAGAGTTTTAATGTTGCTGCTTTTGACTTTTATTTGCTCATAAGAGATTTACATGAATTTAATTTTCTCCTATCTCTGGCTGCCAAAAGTTTCAGTATTTGTAATATTTGTAAGGGATAAGATCAACTATAATATTTTTTTGTTATTTCAAGATGTATATTCTCACAGTAGCAGGAAGTCAGAATAATTTGTAGGTTACTAAATCTTGGGCTTTGTTTAACATGTGTTTTTTATGTGCAGTGACAATGAATACACACCTAACAGTTTAGATCTTAATGTAGGAAGTAAGCCAGAGTAAAGAATTACACTGCCTACCAAATCTAGAAACCTCATGTTGGATCTTCTCGGAAAACATAATCTTGACTCCTCCTCCTATCTAACTTTTGCCCTCTAAGTCTAAAAATCTTATTAACTGAAATTTGGGGCTTAATTTTCCTTGTTAATGTAATAAATGCAAAGTGTCCCTCACAAAACACACAAATGTGCAAATTTTATGTAGTGTGTCCTTGATAACTTTTATCTGATGTTCTATCCCTTAGCCTGCTAGATAGCAGAAAATTAAAAACCAATTTTCAGCCTAAGTATAGAATCCTAGTCTGGTTCAGTCACTTAAAATCCCTCAGGTAATTTAATCTCTGGTCAGTTAATTCAGGTCAATGCTAAATGCTTCAGTACGCTTTTTGTTCCTCTTAAAGATAGTGTGTAGGTATGGAGAATAGATGGGTATGGTTGGGGTATCAAGATGGGGTACTCAATTCTGTACGGGGATCTTCATGGTCTCAGATGTACAGTGGCCAAAATGATGACAGAGTTACCTTTGTCAGGAACTGAGCGTGGTGCTAGTATAAAGGCCTGACCAGTTTAGTAGAGCACAACACTACAGTGTTAGGCAATTCTCACTCTTAGCTTCCCTTCAGGTTAGCTAAGACTTTGTTGGGCTGCATCACAGTTCGAATTCTTCCTCTACCCAATGCTGCTTTCTCCCCACTTGCTTGATAGGTATTGTTTCCTAGTAAACACCTTGTATTCCAAACTCTCAGTATCTACTTTCAGAGAAGTCAACTTACAACACTCATCTATTCACTTGCCTTCTGCTACTGCCTTTATGCCCCCTATAAAAGCTGGAGACCTAGCTTTGGGAGCCATTTCCAAAACCCCCAATCTCCTTGTGTACAAAAGAAGTATAATACTAGCCCCAATTCCATTGGCTTGCATTCCTGTCTGGGTGCTTCTGAAGACAGCCTTTAACTTCTCCCAAAGCTGGTGTTGGAGAGGATGCGGATCCTGGGTTCTCTCTCTCTCTCTCTCTCTCTCTCTCTCTCTCTTTCTTTCTCTAACAAAACTCCCCATATCCAGAAGACTGTGTTTTTGACTTCTTTTCTCATCTCTATTCCAAACATGTGGTAAAATCCTACGTTCTGACTTAACTAAGTCTATCTCTAAATATCATAAAGATAGTTATTAAATACTGGAAATATTTTCTCAAAGAGTAGGAATTTCACATCTATTATCTTGTTGCATATTCAGAAGGCTTATTCTTTAAAATTTTTAAATTTTATTTGTACATGTTTGCAGTTTCTGAAGCTTACAATCACTTTGGGGAATAGTTACCTGCACGCATTATAACATGCTTCTTCTTTAAAAAATCCTCTTCCTGTTCGTTCCTCTTCCTCCTCCTTCTATATATAGTTCCTTTATCTCATTTTTCAATCCTGTGGATATTATTTGTTGTAGCTCTTGTTATGACCCATAATGTCTATATTGATTGGAGTTATTTGGTTCTTGTACATTTCTTTATCTTCTTTATTTTCCCTTCCCCTTCTCCTCACCCCTTGCCCTTGTTCCCTTGGACCCCTCCCCTATTGCAAGAGATCCTTCCCCTTGTACCTTTTAATCCAACTTTTGCCATTTTCTTTATACTTTGCCTCACTCACATTTACTATATTTAAACTTGTGTGTCTGGTTTATTTCACTCGACATTATATTTTCCAGCTACATCCATTTCCACACTGTGTCAAATTTGTCATTCTTTAAAGCCAAGTAATATTCCATTATATAGAGACGCCACATTTTCTTTATTTAATTGTCTGTTGGTGAGTATACAGGCTGTTTCCAGGATTTAGCTATTACAAATTGTGTTCCTATAAACCTTGGTGTGGATGTACCATGGTAGTATCGTGACTTGAGCTCTTTGGGAGAAGATGCCTAGAAGAGTAATAGCTGGGTCACATGGAATTTTTAATTTCAGTTCTTTGACAAATCTTCATGCTGACTTCCATAATGCTTATACCAATTCACATTCTCATCAACAATGAAAGAAGGTTTCCTTTTCACCACAGCCATGCAGCATTTGTTGTTTGATTTCTTAATGATTGCCATTCTTTTCAGAGTGAGATGGAATTGTAACATTGTTTTAATTTGCACTTTTCCAATGGCCAGAGAATTTGAACACATTTTCATATATTTGATGACCACTTGTCTTTCTTCCTCTGCAAAGTGTCTGTTCATTTCTCTTGTCAAAAGGCCTATTTTGAATACAATAAACTACATTGTTCATCTTCTCTTTCTCCAATTCTGTGACAATCTTAACTTCTCCCTCTTTTTTCTATGTCTCATAGTCCTACACTCAAGACAACCTTCTATTGTAATTTTAACTAGGTGATAACCAACACTTGCTATAATTACATATTTCTAGAAAACTCACACAGTTCTTTCTGGAGACAAGATATGCAAAGGAACTTTATTTATTATTTCCTGTGTCTTCTCTTTTCTCTGCAGGAACCACCCAACTCACCAAGTAACTGGAGAAAATACACATCTTAGTACAATCCAATAACATCAGTCTGACCTGTGGTTTGAGCTCTACAATTTCATCCTGAATGCCTCAGATAAGTTCTCAGCCTTTAAGAATCCTGCTCTTTGTCCTTGCACCTCAAGGGAAGGAAGGGGAAAGTTCACAGGTTTTATTTTAGCTGCAGGGAAAGACAGTATAGCTGCAGTTGTTCCAGTTTGTAAAGAGACGTGCCAGCACCTGTTTTCTTCTGCACGTTTCTGGAGTAAGAGTCCCTACACTTTGCTCAAATGCTCGACTTCTGCTGATCTCCAGGCTCAGTGTCTCTGCTGACTTCTCTGCGGGTCTTCAGTTGTCCCTGAGCTTCAGGGAATCAGGAACATGGCTAAAATTCAGCCTAGACGTTCCCTACTGTTGTATGCATGCACCTGCTCCTAAGCCACACGTATGTAGTGACTAACCTAAAACCAGAAGCCTGTAGCCTACTCACATAATACCCAACTCAGGGAACCTAGCCATTTAGCCTTGATGTTTTGGTTGTTTCCTGTTTCTCTGGGTGTTTCTGACTTTCTTCTGCCTGATTTTTGGAGGTGCTTTCTAATGTTCCCCAATGCTGTGGGGAAGGGATGGGTTTGGATTCTGATATCTGACTGTATAAACTTCTTTAGCTTTGTTTCTTCCCTGATCCTTGTTTCTTTTTTTATTTTATCTTCATCCTAGCTTAAGCAGAAAGCCAAGAGGCTCATCAAGGAAAGTCTTCCCTGCTCAAAGGGAGAAGTCTATATTTTAGCCCTTCAAACCTGATTATCTGTATGCAAATGAAGCTAAAAGAAAATTTTAAAATAATTCCTTTCTTAGAAAATTCTGGCTTTTGAAGTTATTGTCCTACCTAAATCTCTAACAAAATGATAAGCAAGAATGTCCTTATTCTAATAAGTATCTGTCCTTCTCCTAAAGCACTTGAACCTTCTTTATGGAGTGAGAAGTCTCCAGGTAACAAGATTCCTAAGACATGGAGATATCTGAGTAGAGCTCAAAAGAATGTTATACCTTCTGTGTAGTAATAATAAATTTAATGGCTGTTAACTCTCCTCTAGTGATTGTCATTTGATTTTTAATTTTTGTAACAACTCTATGGGAAAAGTACTGTTACTTCAATTTTTAAAAGAATAAAGGAGACCGAAGAGGGGTAAACAGTTTGCCTAAGTCATGTAATTAATTGGTGCTGAAATTCAAACTCAGGTTTATCTGACTCTGGACCCTTTGCTATAATCACTGTAATACCTCCAACCAAAAATCCATTGGCTACAAAACATAATTTGAATCACATGGAACTCTCCTTTGATGGTTTAACTTCTCTGTTCAGTGAGAAACAGCTGGGTACAGTGTTTGAAGACTGGGTTTTGAAGTTAGGCTGTGTCCTCTGCCTCATCTCTGTTAAACAGAGATAATAAGGCTAGCAACTTGCAAGACTGTTTTAAGTGGATTGGATAGAGTAAGTATTTGGCACATGGGAGGTTGCAATATCTGTTATAAATGTCTCAAAATGGTTTTCAGTTTTTGACATTTATGAATATTTGAGTTCTGTCCTATTGTTTCTTTTTTTTTCTCCCTTTATTTCTTAGAAATTAGCCTCTATTTACTGTTGGAAGAAAAATCCTGCTGTGAATGTTTAGGCAGAATTGAAGCTTTGAGTATGTCACACGGTCAGAAATGTCATTGATTGTTTCAATCTGTTGTTTTTGTTGTATGCTAGAAGAAGCATTTGCTTTGATGAAATATGTCCATGAGCTGTTGTTATTATTATCATGATTGCCATTATTGATAACAGTTTACCTTTGCAGAATGCCAAGAAGAAAGTGCCTCAGGCTTTGCAGTCAGGCACGCACATATCTGAATTTAGTTTCTAACTGATCTTTGAAAAGCAGTTGAAGTACTGTGACCCTCAGCTTCTGTCATTTGTGCTGAAACAAATGATATCTTAAATGATATAATGTGCTTCAAATGCCTAAATATTAACCAATATACTGGAAGAGTTCAGTGAAAGTTCTTCTTCTTTCTCACCTCTGCTTCCTCTTTGTTCTCTCCAGTTACCTCAGAAAGGTGGCCATAACTCTGTGTGTGAGGTGTTTGCAGAGGGTGTATTTTTATTTCTGTAGATCTGCTTGTTTTATAGTGGATACTGTGAATTAAGTTGATTCCTGTGAGTCTTAATTTCAGTATGTCAAAATGTGACCTTATTTGGAACTGTAGGTGCTATGAATGTAATTACTTAAAATGAATTTATAGAAAAGTGGAGGGGCAATCCAGTATGTCTAGTATCATTATTAAAAGGGAAAATCTGGACATAGATGCATAAACAGAAAGAACATAATGTCAAGAAGAATAGGAAGATGCTTCTATCAGGTAAGGGATGTCAAAGATTGTCAGAAAACTACCAGAAGCTAGATGAGAAAGTAGAAAAGATTTGCTGCTCTCCGAAAGAAGAAACACTGCTAAAATCCTGATTTTGGACTTCTGTCTTCCAGAGCTGTGGGACAATATACTATGCTTGGTTTGTGGTTTTTGTCATGGCAGCTCTAGCAAACTAACACAGTGAACAATGAGAACTAGAACCTTCTCTGAAATGTTTAGCTCAGAAATTCTAAATTCCATGTTTATTATTAATCTTTAGTCATTTTAAAAATTATATATTGCACTCATGATTATGGAAAGTAAATAGTTTATTCAGAGAAGAGGCTGCTAAAAATGAAGAATATTTGTGGCATTCAAGCCCTTCATGAGATCTATAGAATTCTTCATGACATCTTCAAATGGCTTCTGATACAATTTTTATCAATTTTACATTTAAATAATTAGAAAAAGAAATGCACCTCTGTGTACCCACCACCACCATCAGAAAACTTGCTTCCTGTGGGCAGCCAGCACAGGCAGGGAGACGCAGCCAGATCCATCCCTGGATGCCAGCTGCCACCATCAGAAAATTCGCTTCCTGCAGGTAGCCAGTGCAAGCAGGGAGACAAAGTCAGATATGCCCAGTGCACCCACAGGCCACCATTGGAGACCCCTGCTTCCTTTGGGCAGTCAACATCCACCAGGAGAATCAGACAAACACACCCTAGTGTACCTACCACCATCGGGGGAGTCCCAGTGTAGACCGAGAGAAGCAGCCCCACCACACACACCCCTGGCCATCAAGGAAACCTTAGTGGAGCTGCACGAGACTGGATAAGCCCGCCCCATGTCTTGCTACCTCTCTGGGAACCTGGGTTTATAGAAACTCAGGCAACTGGCCTATTCCTCTGCACTGCAGAGGGGCAGGCAATATGGGACGTACCTGGGACCCCACAACCAGCTTGTTGGGAGGAACCCAGGAAAATGTCAAGACAAAGGAACAAAAGGCAATCTCAGACATCCAACCCACACAGAACAAGTCTGAGAGATACAGTCATGGAAGAAAATGGAACTCACACCCCTGAAATCTCCAAGAGGATAGCAACTGAAGTAAAGAAATGACTTCAGGAGATTGTAAAAGTAATCAGATCAGAAATAATGTCTCAGGTAAAAGAAGAAACCACAAATATAATGAAAGAATTGCTGAGCATATCTAAAGAAAGCATAGATAAAAAGTATGAGCATAGGAAAATGATGGAAACTTTGAATGAACAATATAGAAAGGAATTACAATGCATGAAACAGATTCCTAGAGGTATCCAGGAAATTAAAATGTTGATCAAAAGCTGACAAAACTGCTTGAAAGAGACTGAAGATAGACTTTCAGACCTTGAAGACAGGATCACAGCTAGCAATCATGAAAGGAAAAATCTCTTAAAAATAACAAGGAATCAGGAAATAACAATTTGACAGTTACAAAATGATGCAAAGAAAAATAATTTAAGAGTGGTAGGTATCAGTGAAGAAGCAGTGGTCAACACAAATGAAATAAAAAGACTATTTACAGAAGTAATAGCAGAAAACTTCCCAAACAGGGGAAAGGATCTTGCATGTAGATAAGCAAGGCATATAGGACTCCAACTGCTATAACCAAAGTAATCTACACCTAGACATAATAATCAAGATCCCAGAAATTCAGCACATGAACAGAATATTAAAAGCTGTTAGAGAAAAAAAAACAGATCACTTATGAAGGGAAACCAATCAGAATCATGGCAGAATTATCAACATAAAAAATGAAGTCAAGAAGAGTTTGAATTGAAGTTTTTCAAATACTGAAAAAAACAACTTCCAACCTAGGTTGATGTACCCTGCAAAACTATCTTTCAAAATTGCTGGAAAAACAAGACATTTCGATAACAAAGAACTGAAGTAATTCATGACAACCAAACCAACCCTACAGAGAGTGCTGAAGGGTATTCTAGAGAGAGATAAAGATGATCATGGTTCCAGGAACAGCAGCAGAGGAGGATCATCAAACAGTACAGGCAATTGAATGGAGGGGGAAGTGGAGGACCAACAGCAGGAGGATAACTTGGCAGAGATGAACCAATGTATACTGGTTGTAATGTAAATGTTCTCAGTTCAACAATAAAAAGAAACACAGGGAGAATGGATCAAGAAACAAGGTCTATCAATAAACTGTATATAAGAGACATGTTTAACTTGAAAGGAAATTCATAGACTGAAAATCAAATGAGAGAAAACAATTGTTCCATGTGACAGGAGACCAGAAATAAGCAAGAGTAACCTCCCATCAACTGCAGAATGGATAAGAAAAATATGATAATCTTGAGGTTCTGAGAGGTAATTGGATGCAACTGGAGATCATGCTTATGGGTGAAATGGTTTGCACTCATGTGAGTGAACACCAAGTTATCTCTCTAGCATAAAAGCAAGAGTTAGTGGGATCCAAAAATCATAATAGATATTATGAAAGTGATGAGGACAATGCCTAAAAGGGAAAGTAGTTACTACTGTTAATTTCCTATTATCTTGTTTTGAATCCTTGTATCATTCTTATAATTTTATTAGGTTTGGTTTTATTCTGTCTTATTTTGTTAGATTTTACTGTGTCTGATGGTACAGGCAGCTATTTTGAAGATAATAGGATGTATTATGATAACCACTGTTGATTTTCTATTATCTTGTTTGAAGTCCTATAATGTTTTCATTCTTTTGTTTATAGATTGTTTTTAATTTTTTTGTTTGATTTTAGGTGGTATTGAAAGCTATTTTGAAGAAAACAAGAGACAGTATAGTAGCCATTGTTCATTTCTTATTATCTTGTTTTGAAGTCCTGTAATGCTTTCATTCTTTTGTTTTGATTGGTTATATTGTATTTTTAAAAATTTTATTTAAAGAGAAAAAACAGAATAAAGGGTAGCAACAATATAGAATTCCAGGGAAAAAAGGAAAAGAACAACAACAAAAAAACTAAGAAATTATTACTTGACAAATTACATACTGCCTTCTTGGAAATAGTTGTTCAAATTACAAAGTTAAAACATGTAAAGTCGACATTCAAACAGTGAGACTGTTAGTAGTTCTGCTCCATGATCTGACAAAAACAGCAATATGGTCATCCATCTTACCCACTCAAATATACATGCAACTATATCACAAGGGTAAAATTAAATACAACAAAACAGAACAAAGCAGATCACAAGAAAGCAATGTAAGAGACAAATTTCAAAGCTAGACAATCGGAGATACTCACTCTCTATCGTATTGACTCTTGTTTTCTTCCAAATTGTTTTCTTGTCCATATTGTCACATGCTGGGAATTCACATGAAACAACATAGTATGGAATTGATCTGAGCAGGATGAAGAAGGCATTTCAGCTTTTCAAGACCAGACAATAGGGAAGCCAAGAATGGCTGTCATAGTGTCTCTCATTCTCCTCAAAACAGCTGTCCATACCTTCATGTGTGTTGAACTTAAACAAAACAAAACAAGCTAAAATCACTTTGAACAAAGAATGATAGCTTTGCTGGATTTCACATCATGACATTATGGAAACAGCACTGGGTACTGTAGTGTCTCTTTTTCTTCAAAGTAGTTGTTCATTTCAACATGTGTTATACAGTTGGTTCTCATAAACTGTTGATAAGCTCTACACATGCATGAGTCTCCACATGTATATCTATCCTTTCTGTATTAGAGGGAAAAACACAACAAAGCAAGACAAAACAAAACAATTACTAGAAAAGCATGAAACAAAAAGTCATATAAAACCGCAATACAAGGTGATCTACAATGGTTACCATGGTGTCTCAGCAGTATATAACAACATTAATAAAAATGAAGCATTGGAGACATTATAAGACTTCAAAAGCAAGTAATAATCAAACTAGAGTGGGTATCTTAGTGAATCTTGTCATCTTCAGTGTAGTTGCCTATACTCTTAGATTTGATGCTATCAATCATAGCAGATTTAAATAAAATCAGTCAATACAAAATAGCAATCTAACAAACCAGATTCAAATAAGATCAGTCATAATAGGACAGTGTAAGTTATACAGGGCTTCAGATTAAGTTGGTAGGAAATTAAGGATGATTACCATAATACGTCCTCTTATTTTTGGGATAGCTGACCATGTCCTCAAGTCTAGTGTAAGTAGACAAACTGGAACAGCACGTAATCCATCCAAGCAGAGTGGTGAGAATAATGTAAATTTTAAATCTTGTTACCCCATTAACAATATCCTCTGCCTCCCTTTTTTAGACAATTCCTCCCCTTTCACTCCCATAGGGTGCACTACTTGTTTTGGGTCCCACTGCCTCCCTATATAGAGCATCTCAATGGACCCTATCTCCTGATCTACTTTGCCTGTGTTTCTCTCTGTTACTATTTCAAGACCATCTATACTAAAGATTACCGCCAATCTTCTCTGCATTATTTCTGCTATTCTGTTTTTCTGCCATTGGTAGTCTATTTTTCTGTTCCACTCCACTGTCTGCCCCATTCACTGAGGCCTCTCTGCCATTGTTCCTGAAATGCTCATATTCTTGTTCTCTCTCTCTAAAATGTCCTTCAGTATTTTTTGTAGGGTTGGATTGGTGCTCACAAATTCTCCCAGTTCCTCTTTGTCATGAAAGCATCTTGTTTCTCCATTAATTTTTAGAGAGTTTTGCAGGATACATCAATCTGGGCTGGAGGTTGTTCTCCTTCAGGGCTTGAATTACTTCACTCCAAGCTCTTCTTGTCTTGATGGTCTGTGTTGAGAAGTCTGCTGTGATTTTGACGGGTTTTCCTTTATAGATGATCTGTTTCTTTTCTCTGATGGCTTTTAATATTTTGTTCTTATATTGAATTTCTGGGATCTTGATTACTATGTGTCTACATGTAGCTCTGTTTGGTTGTAGGTGGCTGGAGTTCTGCATGCTTCATTCATCTGCATATCTTTTCCTTTTTCTATGTTTGGGAAGTTTTCCTTAATAATTTCTGTGAATAGCCTTTGCAGTTCCTCTGTTTTGACTCCTGCTTCTTCATTCACATGCTTTATTCTTAAGTTATAGATCCTCTTGTCGTCTTCCAGTCTTTGTATATTTACTGCCTGCTCCCTTGTTATTTTTAAGAGATCTTCCCTTTCATGATCACACATTGCAAGCCTGTGTTCAATTTTTGATAGTCTATCTTTGGTTTTTTTCAAGCAGTTTTGCCAACTTTCTATGGAGTCTTTAGTTTCCTGATAATCTCTTTGAATTTGCTTCATGTATTCTAGGTTTTATTTTTTATATTCTTCATTTAATGTTTCTCTCCTTTTGTGCTCTTCCATTCTTCTGTCTGTGTCTTCTTGAGAGGTGCTCAGCCTTTCTTTTATTAATCTACTTATCTCTTATTTAATTTGAATTAATATTTCAGTTTTGATTCTGCTTACAAGGTCCTGAAGATATCTCTTTATGTCCGCTACTGCTGTGTTTGATGTTGCATGTTTGCTGCCCTCAATCTCTTTTTTTTCTTAATTTTATTTTAAAAGGGATTAAAATTAAACACAACAAAACATAACAGAATGGGACATAAGGAAGCCTAAATGTCAAAGCTATACAACCAGGGATGTTCACTATCTGTCATATTGTCTCTTGTTTTCTTCTAAATGGTTGTACTTATCTTTGCATATGGAGAGCTCATACTAAATAACATAGCCAATCTTTTCACAAAATGTGTAGTTCACTGGCTCCCACTTGCTAAGCTGGGGGAGGGGGGACTCGGGATGGGGGACAGGACGACATGAAATGTCTGATTCTCAGCCCACATGCAGGCAAGATCACAGTTGCCCCCCAGAGATGGGAAGAGTTCCTGTTCTCCCGCACCCCAAGTCAACTGCATGGTGCAGGTCCCGATGCTCCAGGGTCTCTCTCCTTCAGGCCACTGAAAGTCTGCCACACTCTCAGCCACCCCCCAGAGAGGGGAAGAGCTCCTTGTTCTCCCTGCACCCCGAGTCAACCGCATGGTGCAGGTCCTGAGGCACCAGGGTCTCTCCCCTGCAGACTCCCTAAAGTCTGCCATACTCACCTGCTATTTCTCTCTGATGAATTGACCATTCCATTTCCAAAGTTCTGAAATGGCCAACAGACCACAGAAAGAATTCTCTTTAGGCTCCTGTTTGAAACCAGCAGCTACAGCGATCTGCTGGCCTTGCTTCAGGGCCACCTCAATCTCTTTTGTATTTATCTCTCCTGGATCAATATTCTCAGTGTTGGGGGCTGGGTTTTTTTTCTTATTTCTCTCTCTTGTCACGTTTTTGGTTGCTTCCATACAAGTGTGCAGTGTAATTCCCAGCCCCTTTTCTTGTTGGTTAAGGTTCTTCTGGAGCACGCAGGCTAGGGGCTTCTGCCCTCTGCAGTCTGCTATCAGAGATTGAAGTTCAAGCAAGGGCAGTGTGCACTGGCTCCTCCCCTCCAGGTCAGTCAACCTTTGTAGGCCTTCACTGCACCAGTGTGCGCCATGCTCAGGGAATTAATTTGTAGGGACCTACTGGGTCCTGGCCAAGGGCACGGCCCAGTCCAAGCAGATCCCACCAATCCGCTCAGTGAGGGGAGAAACCAACTGAAGCCACTTCCTTATGGAGTTAGGGCTGTCCTGCCCAAATCCAACATGTCGTCCAGTCAGTTGCCCCTTTCCCATGGGAGGGTCTTATTCCCGTCACTCACTGCGTATTAATGCCGGTCCCTGAGAACTTCTGGGCTACCTGACCTCTGACCTCAGTGCGGCTGTGGCAAATTCACAGTGCCTCTGGGTGGGTTGTGTGCAGGGCCAGTTCTGGGCGAGCCGCATGCAGGGCTGTTCAGCTCCACGCTCGGGGCCGCTCAAGCCAGTTGCATCAGCATGGTTTGGGCGCTCAGGTTGGTCTTGGGCAGGAATTCAGGTGGCTTGGCAAGAGTTCTGTGCTCACTGATCTTAGCTTCTCTGAGGGTAGCCGTAGGACCTCATATTTGAGCAGTTTTTTTTCACTTTAGTTTCTCCCTGGGTTGAGAGACTCCATCTCCCTCTGTTTGGGTCTCTCCAGGGTGTTCTACTCTGGTATTTGAGTTGTCTCTCTCAGAGAGGATCCCTATCCTGCTACCTACTGGTCCACCATCTTTGGAAACTCTCCAGTTTTATTGTATTTTTTGATTGATTTTATTATGTGTGAAGATATGGACAGCTATTTTGAAGAAAATGAGACACATTATGGTAGCCTTTGTTGATTTCCTGTTGTCTTGTTTTGAAGTCCTATATCGCTTTCACTGCTCTGTTCTGATTTGCTTTATTGTTTTATTTTATTGCCTTAAAAATAGAAAAATTAGAAAAAATAAAAAATCTGACAATCACAATAATATTAGACTCTAGGATCAAGAATCATATTTTGACAAAATCTAGTATACATATAAATCACAAATTTAAATAGAGAAGTCATTTTCAGAGGTCTATAACTGTGTTCCTTTATGAAGCAGAGGAAACTGTTGGCCTGAATAAAGGTAGCAGCTTCTTCATCTCTCCCCAGTGTTTTTCTACAGACTGTTCTATCCTTGCCTTTACCCATAAGAAAAATGCACAACCACAGTTTTGGTCTTTGAGGTGTCCAGATTGTGACTGATCATTTCCACAACTGTAGCAAGGCTATAACTTTTTACATTCCATTTAGAAAGTGAGTTTCTTGAATATAACAGGTCAGAAATTAAGGGAGAGGAAGTAATAGTATTTTGAATTCTTGGAGGATTATCGATAAATAAAGGATTTGTGGGAATCACAGGACTGTTGACAACTATTCTGATTCCTTCTTCTAGACACATGGTAGGACCATATCTTCCCACTCCCTTTGGGGGAACAGTTTTGTTTGTGAAGGTAGAAAAATCAATAAAATCCCATAATAATCACCTTGATATTGTGATTTTCATGAAGTACCTTGGTTCCAAGATTATAGAAAGCATGTTCTTGTTCTGTGTCTGATTCCAAGTTATGTGCAGTCATGTTGTTTGGCATAGCCTAGAAGAAGCCTTTGCAATGATATTAGCAATTCTATTAAAATACCCCCAAAATAATGTATGAATGTCCAATATTTTCATATAAATGAACCTCTTGTTATCAAATTTCTAAGGACAAGTTTATGTCTGAAAGTTAAAATTCTCTCATATTAAAGTAAAAAATGTAACTCCAGAGGGTTTTATGTCTGAAATCAGATTCTCTGGTTCTTCTGAGTTAAAGTTCAAAGAAATTAAATTCCACACTAATTGTGCTTTGGGTCAGTCTAGCATTTACAATGCTGACGCAGATCTGAAGATCCTTTGGTTGCTGCAGCTTTAGCTGTCTCTCTCAAGATGAAGGTTGTCTTCTCTTGTGGACCTTAATCATGAGGCTCCTAAAGAGTTAATGAGACATAAGAGATTGACACAGAACCATCACATAACAATGGGGTGAGATAGGGAGGGTGGAGCAAGGGTGAGATTAATACCCAGGATCTAAAGCTACCATTCTATGCCAAAAAAAAAAAAAAAAAAAAAAAAAAAGCAACGTAACAGGGTCTGCAAGTAGGCGTTGCTGAAGATCATAGCAGACTTTTATTTTTGAAGGTCTCTTGACACCAACCTCACCAGAATGCCACTCATGCTTGGTTAGCTGTCTATCATCTATAAATATACTTCTATGGTGGGTCTAGGCATAGGAATGGGAGGTGGAGTTTATCTGTGCAAACTGCCTCCCCTCTCTCAGAGAGTAACATTAGAAACATGGCTGACTTCTTCCTTTCACAACTGATAAAATTTGCCACTTTGCATATTCAAATGCTGTTCTTTCCCATGTGTCCAGTACACTGGTGCTACAAGAGGAGCAGGTTTCACCTAGAGATAAGATTTGCATTCTTGTGGAGGAGGCATTTTCGGCCCTGTGTGCCAGGGGCTGCTGCTTTGGCCTCTTGCCATAGGAATAATTAGGCTTATGAATTGTGCCTCCTGGGGAAGATTTTCCCTAATCTTCACATGTGTTTAAACCTTCTCTTTTCCCTGTAATAGAATTACAGTTGGCCCTGCTACCTAAGATTCCTGCAGCTTATAGCATCTTCTCTGCTCAGCCTGCACTTGCAGTTCAGGATCAGTGCCATAGAGTCAAAAACCACTCATCCTCTTCTCCAGTAAAGGTAACAAAGTATTCCTATTGCCTCTCTGGAGAGAAATAATGCTTAAAAAACAAACAAAAATCCATGGCATCCCTATACATGGGCAGAAAACATAGGTAGAAATATCCCTGAATAAATACGAATGACTAGTTAGAGCATTAAAATGCTCAATCTTAATGTAATTTATTCAATAACAAAATAGAACCTTTGCCTATATATTTAGAAGATATAAATAAAAGTTACTTTCTTTGTTTAGTAGGGATATGAACAGATAAAAAATTGCAAGTAAGTATGAACTAGAAATAACTAGATAAATATATACAGACTTCCCAAAAACTTTCTGACAATATATGACAATAAGACAATAAGATGTTCCAGGTTCACATTCACACCTCCTGTATGCTAGCTGTAGAAACAGTCACTTCTCTATGGAGCCATGGTTTCTTTCAGAAGGTAAGGGTAGTTAGAAATCAAGATTAGATATTAAATATGTGCATTGTTGTTGGGATGCCATTTCTTGAGGGTCCTTGAGACAGAAATATATAATGTTAAGAGCCTTTAAAAAGTTTCAACCATTCGTCTCAGTAACTTGGCTTAAAAATTTATAGTAAAGAAATAATCAGAGTTACAAAGACCCATGTGTATCATTACATTTTTTAAAATAGTAAAAAATTTAAAAAGTTTGAATCACAAAATAAGGATGTATAGTATATCCATACAGTAGAATATTTTGCAACTAATATAAATGACATGTGAAAAGAGTTTTTAATTTGAAAATTTACTTTGCATTTCATTTTGAAATGATTTTTAACTTGTGTAAAATTACTAACACAAGAATATTCATAAACCATTTATTCAGACTTAAAGTCTTTTAGTATATTATTTTATTACCCTGTATGTATATGTGTAAAATACAAAGGGTGATTGAAATCTACATTAAACATGTAAACAAAATTTATTACAGTAGAAGACACATTGCCAGTAATGCTCCTTAAAAGACTCCCCCTCACTTGGAACACACTTATCCATTGTTCTCATCCTTTTTTGAAGCATTTCTGGAAATCCTTTTTCATGAGTATACTTTACATGGTGTAATAAAAAACAGTGAATGTTGCTGAGTGCCACCTAATGTGATGGGAAGGCATGCCTGTAAAACCATTAGAGAGTGTTTTCTCTACTTTATCTAGCAGATCTGGAACCATGCTATTTTTGGCTCTTCTTCAAAACCAAAATGACCAGGACAGGTAAATGTTTTGAATCCATTCAAGATATTGGGGCAGCCACAACACTGTAACTAAATACACCAAAAAGGACTTCCAGAACTGCTTCAGAACGTGGCAAGAATTGGATAAATGTGTTTGAAGTGAAAGGGGAGTGTTTTGGTTTAAAAATTTTTTTAGCTTAAACATTCACCACATTTTTTAGATTTCACCTTTTTCCCACCAGAACCATTGGAGAGTAGATTGTATTTGCTATGCCTTTTCATTCCTTATATTTTCCTGAGACCAGAGACATTCTCTTAGATAACCACAGTACAATTACATAATTTAAAAAACTTAACATTGATATAATACTTTTATCTAATCTCTACTCCATAGTCCTTTATATCCTTTATAGTAGGTTTCTCCCAACCTAAGATCTAGTCTAGGACCACATACTGCTTTTAGCTGTCATGCCTCCTTGGATTTTCTTAATTTGAAAGAACTCTCTTCAACTTTTCTTTGTCTTTTATGGCACTGATATAACTATAGTAGACAGGAAGTTGTTTTTGTGAATGTTCCTCAATTTGTATTTCTCCCAATATTTCTAGTCTCTCTAGCATAGTTATTTTTCTTTTTTTGAAATTATCTAGAAATTTATAGGGATATACTTTGAAAAGTTATAAATCTGTTTGTCATCAAACATCTCCCCTTTAGATTTAGGATCTACTAATGTATCTTCCCTGCATCATTTTTTACTGTGATAGCTTCAAAACTGCGATTTTTTCAAACTCCATCGTTCCTGTATTCTTTCTGTATGTAGTAACGTTCAACCATAAGGAATATTTTCTCCTCCTTTACACTCTCTCTGCTTCTCCCTTTCTCCCTCCTTCTTTCTCTCACACATCCCCTCGGACTCATAGACTATTATTTTATTCAGTGAATTATCATATTAAAGTATTCCTATTTATTTTAATGCTTAAGGTGACTTCTGTGTCTTTTGACATGACTCTATCAGTTGCTTTTATTATCTCCTCAGAACAGTAAGATGTTCCAGGTTCACATTCACACCTCCTGTATGCTAGCTGTAGAAACAGTCACTTCTCTATGGAGCCATGGTTTCTTTGAGAAGGTAAGGGTAGTTAGAAATCAAGATTAGATATTAAATATGTGCATTGTTGTTGGGATGCCATTTCTTAAGGGTCCTTGAGACAGAAAGATAATTTTTATAGTAGATGTTTTATATTTTATATAAGTTGGGAAGCGTAGCTATAATGTATAGTTTTTAAAGTCAATATAGCAGTTTGCTTCCTCGAAGCCAGCAGGAAAATCCCTAGTCTCTCTATGAAGTCACATATAACATACCATAATGGTGGAAATGACTATGCTCATATAATCTAACCAGGGAGCAACTATCACACCATGTTCATGGGTTTTGACAATATCCAATAAAGGAAGTATTTTATAGGGTTTTTAAGGCAGGAGGTGAGAATCTTGGGAGCTATTTTAGAATTCTGCAGATCACAGAATATATTAAATTACAGTGATGCTTGGTGCACAGTAGTGCCCGCTACTCAGAGGCTAAGGCAGGGGGATTGCGTGGGACCATGAGAAACATTATAAAGTGCACATGGTCGAGGTAAGCCATGCAGGGCCCAGGAAGAGAAAAGTCAGCATGCATGCAGAGAATGGGAGGAGCCAACCAACAAGCCAACTAGCCATCCTTTCTGGTAAGCCATGCAAGCCACATGGGGTCCAGGAAGACAAAAGTCAGATAGCACCTCCTGTGAGCCTACTGGTGTGTGGGCTGAGAATCACCAACTCTCTTACCCTGCCCCCTACCCAGTAGGCAATCGGCTGGTTCAGAGAACAGGCTGAGTTGATAGCAACTGAGGTACAAAAAGCAACTGAATGCTTGTTATTGTTTGCTTGACTTTGCAGGCCTAAGGCCAGCCATCTATGCATCTATAGGGAGGAAAACAGCATGCAGTATAGCAAATATGGGGGATTTCCTTCTGTCTTGTCTTTGAAATCGAATACTGTTCTCACTGTTTTGTTTTGTTCTGATTATTTCACTTTATTCAGTGTTTTGTTTTGATTGGTTTTACTCTGTTTTGTTTTGGTTTGCTTTTGCTATATCTCATGAAATGGACAACTATTGTAAAAATAACAAAAATTTACTATGATAGCCAGTGTTGTTTCCCTATTATCCTGCTTTGAAATTCTGTACTAATTTCACTGCTTTGTTTTGATTGGATTTATTCTGTTTTGTTTTGTTGGGTTTTATTTTCTTTAATGTAAAAACAAACGCACACTGTCAAAAAGTAGCTGGATTAAGTCTAGCTGTGATGGTACATGCCAGGTAATACCAGCACCTGGGAGGCTTACACAGGAGTATCTTTAGTTCAACATCAAACAGAGCTACATAATGAGTTCGAGGTCAGCCTGAACTACATAGTGAGATCCTGTATCAAAAAACCTATTTCAAAAAAGTAATTGGATTAGTTATATTTTCATCAACAACTCAAAAGAGTTGTTGGTTTCTTGTTTATTTGAATCAGAACAGACTCATTTGTTTATGCTTGCATTTAATTTTAGACATCTCTCAAATCTTTATTTATTTTTAAAAATATGTAGAACATTATCATGCTTCCAATATATATATATATATATACATACACATTACTCTCTCCTCAGTCTCTTTTATCATCTTCCACTATAATAGACAATCAGTTTCATTTAGTTTCTGGTTTATCCTTGCTGTCATTTTTGCAAAGTTAATAAAAATAATGAGGGACATTTTCCTATTTTTTCTTCTTACAGTAAAGATAGCACGCCACACCAACTCTTTTGTGGTTAACACAGCCTAGAATTCTGTATCAGTTCATATAGTCTTCTTTTTCAATGTTTGTATCATAGTTTATTAAATTTATTTCTTATTTTACATACTTAGTGGTTTTCAATATTTTGCAATTATGAATAATGTTCCCTCTTGTGCCCACATAGTTTCATATTCTTAGACATGTATCATAAGGATAACTAAGTCAAAAGATAAAGGCACATGTAGTATTAATAGATATCACATCTTTCATAAGGATGATACCATTTTGCATTCTCATCAGCAATGTATGAGAGTTTCTGTTTTCTTTCAGCCTTGTCAAAATTTTAAATTTTTGTTGATCTGATGCATTAAATACAGTATCTTGGTATCCTTTCATTTGAATTATGAATAAAATTAGACATGTCTTTGCATGTTTAAAGTATTATCTATAAATAATCTGGGGGTGGTGTTTATTTGTTTGTTTTGTCTTTTTGAGACAGGGTCTCAGTATGCAGTTCAGACTGGCCTTGAACTCACTTCATAGCCCAAATTGATCTCCAACTTGAACAATCTTCCTGCCTCAGCCTCTTAAGTGCTGGGATTATAGGCATGTGCCACCACACCAGACTAAGTAAGCTGTATATATTTTGTTTACCTTTTTCTGTAAGATGTTTGATGTTTTTCCTTCAATCTTCAAACTTCAAAGTAAATTATTACTTTATCAGTGGTAATATGTTTTTCAAATATTTACTATCAGTTTGTTTGCCCTTTGTGGGATTTTTTGTTTATTTTCTTTTACCATGCAAAAGGTTTTGATTTTCATGCAATGAAACTTCATTTTTTTTACTACATTTTAATTATAAGTCATGTATACATAGTATTCACTCAACGAAGGTTATACAAAAAATCAATTTTTGAACATTTAGATTGTTTATTCACTTGTAGTTTATTCTTGTGTATGGTGTGGTGATTAGTCAAATTCATCTTTCAACAACTTTTTGTTTTGGACACACACTTATAATTTCCGACTTGGGAAACTGAGGCAGGAGGATTATTTTAGCCCAGGAGTTCACAACCAATCTGGGCAACATAGACTTTGTCTTAAAAAAAAAAAAAAGCAAAGGCTTTTAAAATATCTGAAGAAATGTATCTAACAGTGATAATTTAAGAATGGAAAACAAAGTTATATGTTCAATATCATCCTTAGATGCATATATAGGATACATATTAAAAGCAAATACACAAAACATTGAAAACACTTATGGCTGGTTAGTAGTGTTATGGAGAATTTTAAATTTTTCTTTAGCATACTTTTCATATTATTTATCTATACTCAGAAAAGGGACAACACGTAATCTTTTTTAATTTTCAAAAAAAATCTTACTGTAATCAGAAAAAGAGACTTTGAAAATACATATTTAGTTGAAATAAGAATAGAATAAATATCTCTTTCTCCCTCTTTTCTTTGCCCATCTTCTGCTTCTCCATATGCCTTTTTTCCTCCCTTCTTCTCATTCCTCATGTCTTACGTAGCAGTAAAATATATGCAGAAAATGAGCAAGCCTTTCCACAACATGTTTTATTGCTGCAAAAGCTACTGGGGGTTAATTCTTTCATAAAATACCACTGCAGATTATGACAAGAACTCAAGGAGGCCACAATACTAATGGATAGCATAAAGCCCTCTGGCATACCAAATGCTCCTCCCCCCTTAGCTATCAGTCACCAAATGCTCAAAGGTACTCTATTGCAAGGTTTTCTCTGTGTTATCCATGAGGGTGTAAAATTTCAGGTCCCTTCACTTTAGCAGTTGAGTGGTTACAGGAGAATTATTGCTTCCTTTATTTATGACCCTAGCGAGTCCCTAGGATGGGCAGCTAAAATAATCAATGCCAGATGGCTCCATACAAGACATATTTAATGGTTCTCTGTTGCTCCAATCTCCCCTAGAGCAAAGCTTGCATTGGGGTACTCAGGGCTGTCCTGTGCAGTGGTTAATGATAACATTTGTTCAATGGTTATTACTGTATGCTGAGGTCTGTTGTACACCTGTGTTTTCATGAAATCACCTCTGCAACCCTATAAGGCAAGCATGATTATTACATCACGTGTATTACATTTCACTGTGGGAGATGAGTAACTTTCCCGAAATCAAACAGCCTGGACATAGCAGAAGCAGAATTTCAATTCATACATTTTAGGGTCCAAAGTTATTACCTTACTTTCAAGACTACTCTGATGTGACTGAGTAAAGCACCAGTAGTAAAAAATGATAGTTTAACACATCCTAGTATGTCAGCGAAACTACATGGGACAAATCTTCCTCCAAAGAGGTTTACTACCGGCCTCTTCAATAAGAAAATTAAACTCTACCAGAAGTGACTTGAATATTATCTTTCATTTTTTCCACAGATGATGGTACATAACCAATAGTATTCTAGATGCAGAGAAGGAAAGTTAATTATTTCTATAAATTGGCTACTTTAGGGCATTGGAGTTTATTAAAGTTTGTAAATGTGATAAAGATAGACGGAAATTTTCAGATGAATCCTCCCCACTCCAGGTTTCATTAACAATGCCTAAATGAAGCTTTCTACTCAAGATTATATATAGATAATAAAGGGATACATACTGTGTCACATATTATTATTCTACTATCAATCTAAGCAACCATTCATAACAGGACAAACTACAAATAATATACAGAATGGTTCTAGTGTTCACTTCAGTCCATGTAGGTAAGTTCTAACCTAAGAGGGCCAAAGGGGAACTCATTAGCTGTGTCCTGTCTGGATGCTCGTCTATATTTGTCTTGTTCTTCCTTGCTTGATGGTCTTTTTTGGACCTCCTTGCTTCCTACTGGGGTAGGAGTTACATGTTACCATTTACATTGAAACAGTTGCTGAGAGTGCAAACCTTTACTACAAAACCTTTATTAAATATAATTTCTATCTGTGGTGTTGTTTCTAATTTTATAGTCACAGAGTGATGGCACTTGGAATAATTTACCTGGATAGTATTGTGAGTTCTGTAGTTTTATTTTTATTTTTTTTGGTACTGGGATTCAAACTCACAACCTTGTGATTGTCAAGCAGGTGCTTATGCCACTAAACTAAATGCCCAGCCCTGGGAGTTCTGTAGTTTATTTAGGTAGTAGTGCATGGTCAATAAATACCCAATAATTAGAACTTCCTTTTTACCTTTTCTCTTTCACTGCCCCTCAATCTTATCTTTTTCTTTTTCAAAACAAAGTAACCTTCATTCCTAATTTAAAGAACTAAACTAGAAACCTTTCAGTGATGCTATTTGTCACCCCTAAGCAGCAAGAGAAGCATCAGCCACACTTAGCTGTCTCTCTCCTTGGGAAGGTACTTTGACAGCAAGTACTTCCCATCATGAGGAGCAAGGATTTCATTATTTGTAAGATTGAAAGGCATAGAGTGTTTCAGTTTCCATTCAAAGATTCTATCCCTCTTCTCACTTTCCTCCTTGGGAAGGCTGAGTCAGGAGGGTGCTTGAGACAAGGAGTTCAAGACCAATATGGAGATCTGGTCTTAAAAAACAAACAAATGCAAGAAACAGAAGTGGAAAGAAGGTGGGGGAGGGGTGGGTAAGGGGAAGTAAGAATTAAAATGTGTTTGCACCTGTACCAGCTCCCCACAGTGAATGTAATCATTATGTACTGCAAACATACACTAATAAAAATTTAAAATAAACATATTTAAAATACTTTACCTGGGTTGAAATATTTAGATGCATTACTGATATGTAATAATTATCTTTATCTAATTCATATATTTAAGACTTATAATAGTACAAATAGCCATGGAATTATTTCTCAGTTCAAGGAAAAAATATTATTAATGCAAAATAGAACAAACTAAAAATAAATAAATAACAATATTAGGATTGAAAATCCAATTGTTTTAAACAAAAATCAAGTATTATAGATAATTATATTCTAATAAATTTAAATATTTTAATGAGGAGCCTGCCCCTTCCATACCCCCGCTATCCACTGAGAGACCCAAGAAAAGCAGCAGTGCACAAGGCTGGACCCCAAATCCACACCTTCCACACCCCCACCATTCCACCATCCCATCATCCCACCATCCCACATCCCACCATCCCACATCCCACCATCCCTCGGGACCCAGGACAAGCAGTGGCACACAAGGTTAAGCACCCCGAGCCTACCCCTTCCATGTTCCTGCCATACTGCCATCCACTACTGGACACAGGACCTCCAGGGGGACACAGGACCTCCAGCAGCACACAGCAAGTCTGAGCGGCCTCTTCCACACTCCTACCATCCCGCTGCTGCCCTCTGGGACCCCCAACCTTCTGGACCTAGTATTGCTGTTGATTTTGGCTTCCACTCCTTCCCCCAGAACATTGGACTACAGTGGATTAACCATGCTGTGTCAATGTGAGACTCAGTAAGGCATCATCCAAACAGAAGACCTCAGCAGGCTTCCATCAGTGTGGTGAGTTTTCCCCTAAAATGGGAATATAGTTTGCCACCTTCAGTGGGTAAACAGGAGCAATAGCCAAGCCCCCTCCAGAAGTAGAACCTTGGTGAGCTTGGCAAGAGTGTGGATGAGTCCTTCCTCCACACAGAGAACATCAATCAGGTAGGTTGAGGAGGGTGCCAATAAGGCCTTCCCCAACCTGGAGAAAATTAAAGGGGCTTATGAGACACCCAGTGACACAATAGGGCCCCGGCCAAGACAAACACTATAGACAGGGAGATCTGGTGACCTGGAACAACCTGAAGATACAGTAACAGCAGGAACAAAGGGTTGATTTACATCAATACTCCTTGGTTTGTCAGCTTAGGAAGAATATAGGACTCATCCAACAGGTCCAGCAGGAGGAATTCAGGTGACTGGTTCACCTCTTCATTGTGGCACCCAGCAATCAGACAAACACCAATCACACAGTAGGACCCTAAGATACACACTACTAATAGGTGAGACTAGTGCAATTGAAAGACCAAATATTAGCCCAAAAAGTGAAAATGACATAACAAAAAAGCAAAATCCAATCTCAAACATCTAGTCCATCACGAGCAAGTAAAGGAGACATTGAAGTAGAGGATTTTAAAAGTCAAACACCAGAAATCTCTGAAAAGATAGCAAGTAAAATTAAAAGACAAATCCATGAAGCTATAGAAGAAATCAAACCAGAAGTAATC
Source organism: Dolichotis patagonum (assembly GCA_004027295.1). Lineage (NCBI taxonomy): Eukaryota > Metazoa > Chordata > Mammalia > Rodentia > Caviidae > Dolichotis > Dolichotis patagonum. The sequence continues at coordinate 42,870 of PVJX010010034.1, forward strand.
TCCAATGTAAAGACAGAAATAACAACCTTGGTAAAGGAATTGCTAAGCATAGCTAGAGAAGAAATAGATAAAAAGGTACGGTAAGCTGATTGAAACTTTGAATGAACAATATAGAAAACAAGCAGAATCCATGAAACTAACTCAAAGAGATATCCAAGAAACAAAAAATTCTATTAAAAGCTGGCAAACCATTTAAATGAAGCTAAGGATAGAATTTCAGACCTTGAGGACAGGCTCAAAATTAGTGATCCTGAAAGGCTAGAACTTTTAAGAATAACAAAGCAGTGGCCCTGAATCAAGGCCAGCAGATTGCTGTAGCTGCTGGTTTCAAACAGTAGCCTAAAAAGAATTCTTTCTGTCATCTGTTGGCTATTTCAGAACTTTGGAAACGGAATGGTCAATTCATCAGAAAGAGATTGCAGGTGAGTATGGCGGACTTTCCATTTTTCAAACTCACGACCTCGCGCTTTCCAGGCAGGCACTTAAGCCACTGAGCTAAATCCCCAGCCTGAGTATGGTGGACTTTGGGGGCCAGCAGGAGAGAGACCCTGGTGCCTCAGGACCTGCATGGTGTGGTTGACTCAGGGTGCTGGGAGAACAAGGAGCTCCTTCCCTCTCTGGGGGGCGGCTGAGAGTGTGGCAGACTTTCTGCGTCCCGAAGGAGAGAGACCCTGGTGCATCGGGACCTGCACTGTGCGGTTGACCTGGGGTGCCAAGAGAACAAGGAGCTCCTCCCCTCTCTCAGGGACGGCTGTGATCCTGATGGCATGTGGGCTGAGAATCAGACATCTCATGTTGTCCTGTCCCCCGGCCCGTGTCCCCACTCTTCCTCCCCCCTGCTTAGCATGTGGGAGCTGGTGAGCTACACATCTTGTGAAAAGATTGGCTATGTTTTTTAGTATGAGCTCCCCATATGCAAATATAAGGACAACCAATTGGAAGAAAACAAGAGACAATATGAGGGATAGTGAAAATCTCTGGTTGTCTAGCTTTGAAGTGTAAGCTTTCTTGTGTCCCATTCTGTTTTGTTGTGTTTAATTTTACTCCCTTTTGGAGTAAAATTTTAAAAAATTTAAAAAAAATAAAAAAAGAATAACAAAGCAGCATAAAATGACAATCCAGCAACTTCAAGATGATGCAAAGAGAAACATGACTAATAGGAATCAGTGAAGATGCAGGACTCAGTGCAAATGACATAGGTAAACTATTCATAGAAATACTAGCAGAAAACATCTCAAAAATGGGGAAAAAATCTGGCATGCAGATAAGTGAGTCATGTAGAATGCCAAACACTCACAATCAATATAAATCTATACCCAGACATGTAATAATTAAGATACCAAACATATAACATAAAAACAGAATACTTAAAGCTGTTAGAAAAAAGACACAACTCACCTATCAAGGAAAACTCATTAGAATCATGGCAGACTTTTCAGCACAAACCCTCAAGTCAAGATGAGCTAGGAGTAAGGTGCTTCAACACCTGAAAGAAAACAACTTTCAACACAGATTGATGTACCTGGCAAAACTTTCTTTCAAATTTAATGGAGAAACAAGATATTTCCATGACAAAGAACAAGTGAAGAAATTTATGTCCACCAAACCAACCCTAGAAAAAGTATTGAAAGGCATACTAGATAGAGAAAAAAATGACCACAATCTCCAGAACAACAACCCCCCCAAAAAATATCAGCCAGAACAAATAATTAAAGGGGCAAAAGCAGAAAACAAACAACTGGAACATAACATGGCAAATATGAGCCAGTACATATCAGTTATATCAATCAATGTCAGTGGCCTCAGTTCACTTATTAAAAGAAATAGGTTGACAGAATAGATCAAGAAACAGGACCCCACAATATGCTGTATACAAGAAACACATCTGACTCAAAAGGAAGCCCATAGATTGATCAAAGGGTGGAAAACAGTATTCCATGCAACAGGAACCCAGAAAAAAGCAGGGATAACTATTCTATTTGCAGTCTATGTGACATTCAAAAATAAAATGATTAAAAGAGATAAAGAAGGTCACACACTTGTTAGTGGAAAAATTCAAGAGGAGGAACTAACAATTATAAATATATATGCACAATATACAGGAGCACCCAACTTTATAAGACAAATACTAATGGACATGACAAACCAAACACACAAGAACACAATTATAACAGGGGACCTTAATACCCCATTGTCACAAAGAGATAGGTCACCTAGACAAAAAGTCAGCAAAGAAATAGAATTGAATCATACCTGTGAGCAAATGGACTTAGTAGATGTTTGCAGAATATTCCACCTAACCACATCAGAATATAAATTCTTCTCAGCTGCACATGGGACATTCTCCAAAATAGACCATATAATAACCCATAAAACATTCTTAAGTAAGTGCAAAGGGATTGAAATTATCTCCTGCATATTATCTGACCATAGTGCACTGAAATTGGAAATTAATGGCAAAAGAAATTGCAAAACCTGCATAAATACATGGAAATTAAATAACAAACTTCTGAACAACCAGTGGGTTACAGATGAAATTAAAGAAGAAATAAAAGAATAATTACAATTCAATGAAAATACGGAAACAACATATAGTAATCAGTGGGATGCAATGAAAGTGGTCTTAAGAGGGAAATACATAACAATAAATTGTATATAAAGAAAACAGAATGAGCACAAATAACCTAATGCTATATCGCAAGCTTCTAGAAAAAGAAAAGCAAGTTAAACCCAAAGCTCATAGAAGAGAGGAAATTGTAAAGTTTAGAGCAAAAATTAATGCAATTGAAACTAAAAAAACAATACAAAGAATTAATGAATCAAAAAGCTGTTATTTTGAGAGAATAAACAAAATTGATAAACTTCTGGCTAACCTTATCAAGAAAAAGAAAAAAAAAACCCCAAATTCATGCAATAAAGACTGAAAAAAGGAAATTACTATAAATCGTATGGAAATCCAAAAGATCATGAATACCTACTTTGAAAACCTCTACTCACATAGGATGGAAAACACAGAGGAAATGGACAGATTTCTAGAAAAATTTCTACCAAAGCTCAACAAAGATATAATAAATTTAAACAACCCAATATCAGCTATTGAAATTGAAAATGGGATCAAAAGCTTATCAACAAAGAAAAGACCAGGTCCTGATGGATTCATGGCTGAATTCTAAAAGAAATTTAGAGAAGACTTGATGCCAATACTCCTTAAATTCTTCAATGAAATCGAAAGGGAAATAATCCTCCTTAAATCATTCCTGCAGGCAAGTATTACTCTGATACCAAAGCCAGAAAAAGACCCAATGAAAAAGAAGAACTATAGGCCAATCTCACTAATGAACATTGATGCAAAGATTCTCAATAAAATACTGTCAAATAGAATGCAGCAAATCATCAAGAAGATTATACACCACGACAAAGTGGGATTCATCCCAGGAATGCAGGATGAATTAACATACACAAATCAATAAATGTAATATACCACATCAACAGAGCCAAAAACAAAAAACACACGATCATCTCAATAGATGATGAAAAAGCTTTCAATAAAGTCCAACACATGTTCATGAAAAAAACCCTTCAGAAACTTGGAACACACGCTATCTACCTCAATCTCATAAAGGCCATCTATGACAAACCAACATACAATATTATACTTAATGGACAAAAACTGAAAGCTTTCACTTGAAAATCAGGAACAAGACAAGGATGTTTACTATCACCACTCCTTTTCAATACAGTTCAGGAAACACTAGCCAGGGCAATCAGAAAAGAGAAAGAAATAAAAGGAATAAAAATAGGAAAGGAAGAATTTAATTATCACTATTCACAGATGACACGATACTCTATATAGAAGACCCAAAAAACGCCATTAAAAGATTACTAGAGGTAACAAACAAATTCAGCAGTATAGCTGGCTACAAAGTCAATGCTCAAAAATCAATAGCATTCCTGTACATAAACTAAAAACTCACTGAGAGAGAAATTATGGAAATATCACCTTTCACAATAGCATCTGAAAAATGAGATACTTAGCAATCAATGTAACAAAGAATGTAAAAGACCTATATGGTGAAAATTCTACTACTCTAAAAAAGGAGATTGAACAGTATATTAGAAAATGGAAGGATATTCCTTGCTCTTGGGTAGGAAGAGGCAACATTGTGAAAATGGCCATCCTCCCCAAACTGTTATACAGATGTAATGCAATCTCAATCAAAATACCATTAACGTGCCTTACAGATCTAGAAAAAACACTCCTAAAATTCATTTGGAAACAGAAGAAACCTAGAATAGCAAAGGCAATACTGGGCAACAAAGGCAAGACAAGAGGCATCTCAATTCCTGACTGGAAACTATACTACAAAGCTACTGTGATAAAATCAGCATGGTACTAGCAAGAAATAGACCTGTTGATCAATGGAACAGATTAGAAGATGCAAACCCAACTACAAAGACACTCAGCCACCTGATATTTGACAAAGGGGCTAAACATGTTCACTGGAAAAAGGATAGCCTCTTTAATAAATGGTGTTGGAAAAATTGGTTCTCCACATGCCAAAGACTGAAACTAGACCCATGTCTATCACCATGCACTAAACTAAAATCAAAATGGATCAAAGATCTAAATATTCAAACAGAAACACTGAATCTACTGAAAGACATGATAGGTAGAAGTCTTGGAGACATAGGGGTAGGCGGGGAAATCATGAACAAAATGCAAACTGCATGGGAAACACTTCAAAGAATCAACAACTGGGACCCATATTATTAAAATGTTTTTGCACTTCAAAAGAAATCACCAACACAGTGAAAAGAAAACCCACATAGTGGGGAAAAATTTTAACCAGCAACCCCTCAGACAAAGGACTTATATCTCAAATGTATAAAGAATTAAAAAATATGAGGCCCCTCAAATTCAAAGACCCTCTCCAGAATGGGCATCTGAGATGAACACACAGTTTAATGCACATTTTTGCGAGGGCTTCCCTGGCCACACCTTAAATTGTAATCCTCACAGCTTTTGCATGCCTTTTCTCCTGATCTTTTCTTTAACAGGGATCACTATTTAAATCACTAACATCCCAGTATTATACTTACTCTTTGATTGCTTCCTTTAATATACTCTACGGTGGTCAAGATTAATATTAAGTTTGTTTTGTTCACTGTTGTACTTTTATAGCCTGTGTGCCAGGTACACAGGAAGTACTCAGTGAATATTTGCTAAATGAGTGAATTAAAAAGTTCTAAAACTGTCATATGTAATTAAATTTGTGTATGTGAATTGTGACCAACTAGATTAATATTAAGAAGGGAAAGATGATTTAGCATCAGAAAAATCTATAAAACTAAAAAAATGCTTATTATATTAAGAAACTGCCAGAGAAACTCTATGTTACTCTAAATAAAGCAGGAAAAAGAACCTCAAAACATGCATTAGAGGCTGGGTGTGGTGGCACACAGCTGTAATGTTAGCACTTGGGAGGCTGAGGCAGGAGGATTGCTGCAAGTTCAATGCCAGCGTGGGCTACAAAGTGAGTTTAAGGCCAGCCCGAAGTGCATAATGAAACTATCTCAAAAAGACCAAAAATGAAAATATGAATATAAAGAACATCATAAGGCACAGACCAGCTGAGACCACCAGGCTTGCATAAAGGCAACATGCTGTAGAATCTGTTGTACCTGGGTGCAGGCAGACAAAGGGCAAAAAGGCAGTCTGTAGGAAGCAAAAGAAAGTGGGCCTCTTTTTATAGGGCTTGAAAGAAGACAAAGGATATTAGGTGGGAAGATCTTAGTAAACGTCAGTGGTCAAAGTTCTGTGTATATTTTGGGCCTCAGGGGGCAAAGTCCAGTGCAAATGCTTGGGTGCCTTTAGATGTCCAGGTGCTCACAGATTCTGTGTTCCATTTTATGTCTTTTAAGTGCTACTGTGTTTGCTGCAGGCAGCCCTGTGCTGAGCTAAGAATAATGGTTCTGCACTTTGGGTATTGGGAGAGTCATGTCCGGATTGAGCCCTAAATAAGAAGGAAATTTTTTCTACTTACTGATGTGAATCTATTAAAACTTGAAAGCAAATATTTGTCTAAACATTGAAAGTTTAGAAATATTTCCATGAAAATTAAAAATGTTTCCATGAAAACTAAAAATAAGACACAGATGCCTACAGTTATACTAATATTCAACATTGTACTATAGTTCCTAATCAAAGACATAATGTAAAAGACAATGAATGATAAGCATTGGAAAGGAAAACACAAAAATTTCACTATACAATTGCATACTTTCTTAGAAGAATAAAAGAATCTTTGAATAACTTGTAAAATTAATCTGAAATTGACAGACAAAAAATAAAATATGTACCATTCTTAAATGTTATCAATGATTAGAAAATATGATGCCATTTTTAAAAATTGGCTAAGATATTTATGAAGAATATTACAAAAATTATGTTAAAATACATTTGCTCAAGAACATGGCTTCAGTGTATGAGGAGAGGCCCCGAGGTACCTTGAGAGGACAGAGATACAGATGTAGGACTGCATAGAAAGCAGTTTTCTGGGAACTTACAAGCAGCCCTAGGTGACAGCAGGACCAGTTGGATTACTGAAATTTGAGGCAGAAAGAGTGTCAATTTATGGGTTAGGACAAATATGACTATCTTGACTGGAATGTACCTAGTTTATCTTTTTCTTTTCTTTGTCTTCAGTACTAGAACTTGAATCCAGAGCCTTTGCACCATGCTACATGCTCAGCCATTTTTATTATTTTTGATTTCGTGATAAGGTCTTGCTAAGTCACTAAATTACCCACATCCCAGAGGGGAAGCACTATAGATGTGTGCCACCTGCACCTGGCACATGGTTTAAGATAATATCAAAAAGGCACATTCCTGGGCCAGGGGTCTACATACCACTGTAACAATCTATTTGCAATTTGCTGGGAAATTATGCCAAGAAACCTAATTAGGGTTACTTGGGGAAAGTCATAGTAGTTATATCTCAAGATGGCTGCAGTGATGTCAAGTAGAATCTATACAACATAAAATAAATACAAATATAAAAATATAATTGGAATGAATACAACAAAGATGTTGATCTTTGGAGAGAGGGAAAAGACTGAGATACACAAAAAAACACATATTGTAGAACAGAAAAAAATCAGAAATAAAAGTTGACATTTGTTCATTTTAGTGGTATTTATTATCCATTATAATTGAATCTTCTATATTTTAAAACTCACTTTCCACAATATAAATAAATTCAAGGAGAGAATACAGTTATGTAAAAAAAGAATGCCATGAAAAGAATTAATATCTTCATTCATTACTAAAAATGACCAGCTAGAAGTCACGGTCTTTAGTAAGATTTTTAGAAATATGGTAATGTCCCTAAATACCCTATCCTTAGTTTTTAAAGCATGACCTATGTCTAGGGTTTCAAAAGCATTGGAGACTATATAATATATACTACTGCAACAATTCTTAAGCTTTATTGTATTAAGTTAAACAATATATTCTCAGGAGGGCTTTATTGCAGACTCTACATCATAGTCTTTAAAGTTACCCATAAAATAGGGGTATTACATAGCTGAGCAACACTTGGCATGCCTGGACATGGAAGCTTGCATTTCCTGCCTTCTGCTGACCTGTTTGGCAGGAGATCTTTGCCTAAACATCAAAGAAAATCTTTGATTAGGAATGACTCAAAATCCTGTGGCAAAATCCTGTGTGTGAGGTAGTTTCATATATTTTCAGAATCTTAGGATCTTTTTCTATTGGAGATTATAGGAAACTGCTTTATATGCCTGGCTTTGTCTAAGTGTTCCAGAGTTTATGCATTATTCAGAGTACTCTTTGTAAGCTAATTTATATGTTAACAACAGCCACTCATCTGAGAAAATTGATATACAAATTATTAAACCATTGTCTACATATTCTCTCTCTCTTTTAAACAATTGCTTTTTCCAAATAATACCATCCAACAAGACTACTATTTGTGCTTTTCTAATAGAGGTCTGGTAGAGTTATCAGACAAGAGAAATTTTTGTCTCTGGCTACAAGGAAGACTATTTCCTGAAATGTCTGATAGGTATAAGTTGCATCAAAACAAATTGGGTTTCTTCATTAGAGCTATATAAATGTTCTGACCTAAAATGTGAACATTATTGTTTAATTTTACCTACCAATCTACAACAACTCGCAGCATGAAACTGTTCCTGTACACGCAGGAGGAGATGGGCAAACTCAGAGGTGAATAAATAAACAAAACCCTTCAGGGCAGGCATGGCAGTGAGGAGAGGCGTAACTGCAAAGTAGTTTTTCATTAACCTTTTACTGAAGGGGTTAACTCTGAAAGAAAGCCACTGTTTGGCAAAATTACGAGACACTCTGACCTGAGTTTGGTATTATTCTACCTCTGAACCTTCTCTTATGTCCCTTTCCCTTGCAATCCATATTCCACTGGTGTCTAGCACTGCCTTTCATAATCTTTTAAATTGATTCGGACAGTGCTCAGAACTTCTATACTTCCTGTATGCTCACATTTAATCAATTTCTGTAGCACTGGGCTCTAAAATGTTGGCTCTGGAATAAGGTAATCCCTTGCCAACTTGCTAATGAATGATTAGTAATGATTCTATTTGGGCCTGCCTGCATAGGGCAACTTTATAAAAACTATCTAGAGTTCTTCTATCTGTTGCATGGGCCTCCTCACACATCCCATCTCTCCTCCAGTATCAGCACCTTTCAAGAACCAGTAAGGCTGTAGCATTACAGCAGAAATCTGGGGCCAACTCAGATCTAAGAACCAATTCTATCATACCTAGTATAATGGCAACCTTGAATATTACTCCTAGATATAGGAGCTCCACATATTAGAAAATGGGTAAATATTGTTGCAAGAAATCCCTCTGGAGTACCTCAGTGGAAATGATATAAAGTGGAAACATGAATGCAGCATTATTGAACTCCAAGGTCTAAATGTTGTCTTCTCAGAACAAAACAAAATACCAATTATGTTGACCTTGTCTTTCTAGTACTTCAGAGGACACTGCAATAAAAAGATTACAGACAAATTATAATATTGGAAAAAATACTTTCTGTGGCTCAGACCCCTGAGAACTCTCTGAACGTCATTATAATTCTATAAAGTCTATCAAACCTCAGAGAGGATTATCCTGGGACTTGAGAAAGGGAGAGATGTAGTTACTGACAGCCCCAGGAAATCACCATTTTTTTTCAAATAACATTAGACAAACCATGCCAATATTTTGTAAGCAGGTAAAAGTCAGAAAGGATATAGAAACAATTTATAAATGCATGTTGATAGATGAAATGAGTCTTGTTAAATTTTTAAAAAGGGTAACCAAGTGGCATTTCCCTAGAAATCAGGATGAAGCCTGGATACCTGAGTTCTATTTTTTTTTTTTTAGGCTTAAATTGAAGATTTTAGAGCACATCTTTGAGAACTGAATCCAAAGTAAATCCAACAGGAAGAAGGATTATAGAGTAAATATGCAGATATTTAGAATGATGCTTTCTTTTCCTATCAGAAGTGATACACACAGTAAAGAGGATTGACTAGTGAATAGATGTGGATTTTACCCTGCTCTTAAAACTGAGTAATATTTTCACTTTCTCTTAAAATGTGTATGTGCATGCATTTAATAAAAACTAACCATATTAGCTTTTCATCATTAGATATTTAGAATGAGAAAGAAGTTTACTTAGCTTACACTTTCGGAGGCTCCAAGTCTGTGACCAGGTTGGTCTCTGGTGAAGGCGGGAAGGTGGTACACCATGGCAGGAGCACACTGTGCAATTGTATGAGGAGTTACGTTGCTAAATGGTGAGCCACCAAGACACAGAGCTCTTACATCTTCTTCCAAGGGCATACCTGCAGGCCATCTCTCACTAGGCCCCACTTTCCAAAGGTCTTAAGATCTCCCAATAATATCCCTGGAAGACCAAGACCCCTGCACTCTTGGAGACTGAGAACCATTTTCAAATCAAGCACTAAAATATAATGAAATGCTTATAAACTCTAAAACCTTTAGGTGACTTTTTCCTCTGTTGGGAAGTTACAGTCTCCTAATTCCCCCTGTAACCTTTCATTTTAAGAGGTAAATACATAAAGTAACAGAAACTAACTAACAGAAACAGTGTCATGTTTTGAATGCCTCCTTTTGAGATAGACTGTGAAAAGGATTAGGACATGCCATTCTCAAATGTGCCATTTTGGTATTTTTATTATTTTGAGCAACAAAACACTGGAAAGCAACAGATGCAGGAAGGCCTTTCTGGCTTCCTGCTTTCTACCTTAAATTGGAACATAATTTCCTCATAAGAAAAGTGACCTTCCTGTACCTGGAGGTGAACACTTTTATCACCAGAGATGAGGAATTAATACCAAGATGAATATGTATAAATAACTCTTACTAAAATCACTCTTATCTTGCATTAGTTTCCTCCATATATGTTGTAGTTGCTCTCCCATAATTTATCATCCCTATCCAAAACTTCTCTTTCTTTTATCTTTCCACTTATTCATTATTTACTACCTTCGCAGAATTTTATATAAGACCCAGAGTCTAACTGCTTCCTTGGAATTTTTTACTTCCTTCTACAAAGCTTCTTGTGCCACATAAAAATATTAATATCAAATAAGTCTATATGCTCTTTTCCTGTTAATCTGTCTTTTACAGTTTGATTCACACAGGCTCCAGCTACAGAAAGTAAGACATACAAACTGTCTTTCCTCCTCTAAAATTTATTGTAAGAGATTTAGAGATTTACAGTCTACACACACACCTGTCAGATTCACCCCTGGAACATCTGTTCCCCAGTAGTCACACCTATATGGAGGTGGGTGATAACCTGGGCAAAACTGAGATTCCTGTTACAAAGATATAGAGAAAACAGATGCTGTGTATACAAAAAAAAAATCAGTATCTACTCCACCTCCCCTTTAGAATCATGGAAATTTTTATTCAGGAAATGCTTTGTATAGCATTTTTAAAACATCTGTTTTGCAGGTGAAGTAGCTGAGACCCAGAAAAATTAAATAATTAAGTTAAAAAGGATGGCGAATCTGCAGTTAGAGCTCAAGTGTGGTTCTCCTTTCATAACTACACTGTAACCTATTTGAAGTGTGAGATGATAGTTTTGCATTTGAACCATGCTGGGATGGTTCCTATGCTTGGGTAGTGGTTCAAAATATATATTGTTAATTTTCTTTGGGATGAATTAGATTTGATATTATTTTATGAATACACAGCAAATTAGCCTGTTTTTAAGTTTCTAATTCAGAAAATATTTATCCTTTCTTGAACATCCTATAACTTGAATTATTTGATGAGAAAAGAATATCCACTATCTTGGTCATAGATCGTATGAGTGTCTAGGGAAACCAAAGAGATACAACAAAACAGTCTCCTGAAACTGGTAAGAATGTGTAACAAGGTTATATAATACAAAGTTAGTATACAAAAGCCATTTATTTTCATATATAATAATGAACATGAAATTTGAAATTTAAAAAATTATATTAGCAACCTAATTATATTATATTAGCAAAATAAAATACTTAGGTATAAATCTAACAATGTATAAGATCTACATAAGAAAAGCTACAAATCTCTGATTACAGAAAATTTTGAAACAATAAATGGAGAAATATTTCATGCTCATGAACAAGAAGTCTCACTATTATTGAGCTGTCAATTCTCCTTAACTTAATAATCTATAGCTTCAATGCAATTTGAATCAAAATTCTAACAAGTTAGTTTGTAGGCATCAATAAATTGATCTAAAGTTTATAAGGGTGAAAAACAAACAAAAGACCCAGAGTAGCCAACATAATATTGAATAAGAGCAAAGTTTGAGAACTGACTTTTCCTGACTCCAAAACTTACTGAGAAGCTATATTAATCAAGACAATGTGGTTTAGGTAAAAGAACAGAAAAATAAAGCAATGGAATAGAGAGGTCAGACATAGACCCCCATAAACATAGTTACATGAATTTTCACAAAAAAACAAAACCAATGCAGCACAGAAAACATAGGCAAATGGTATGGAAACAACTATATATCCACTTGCAAAAAATAAATGAAAGTCTCCACATATTTAACAAAAAAACCCTGTCAAAATGTATCACCAACCTAAATAAAAATCACAAAACTATTAAATTCTTACAAGATAACATAAATAAAATTCTAGATGGTTTTGGGTTTGGCAATGACTTTTTAGATATGACATCAAAGGCATGACTTTGAAAGAAAGGCCTAATAGGCTGAACTTCGTTAAGTTTAAATTTCATAGTCTATAAGACACCATTAAGCAAATGACACGACAAGCTAAAGACTGGGAGAAAATATTTGCAAAATACATGTCTGATAAAGGCTTATTATTCAGAATACACAAACAACTCTTAAAATTTAACAGTAAGGATATAATCCAATTAAAAAATGAGTCAAACACTTTAAAAATAATTCAGTAACATACCACGATACATCTATTCAAATGATCAAAATCCAAAACACTTACCATATGATACAGGAATTGTGTTTCTTGGAATTTACTGAAAGGAGTTGACTAATAATGTGTATAAAAAATCTCACAAGGATGTTTATTAGCATAATTGCCGAAACTTGGAATCAACCAAGATGCCCTGCAGTAGAAACTGTGGTTTGGCTAGACAAAAGGATATTATTATTATTATTAGCACTAAAAAGAAATAATCTATCAAGCCATGAAAACACATGGATAAATCTTAAATACATGTTATTGAATGAAAGAAGTTGACCTGAAAAGAATTTTATTTTAGTCCAATATGCACCACAATAAAAGAATACCTGAGAGTACATAATCTAAAAAGAATGGAGATTTATTTTTTGTAGTTCTCAAGACTGAAAAGTCCAACATCAAAGGCCACATCTGGTGAGAGGCTTTTTGCTGTATCGTAGCATGCTGCAAGACATCACACAATGAAAGACAGCAAGACATCAAACTCACAGCTTTATAGTCATCGTTAATCCATTTCTTAAGAGTAGAGCCCTCATATACTCAGCATCTCCAACTAAGCTACACCTCCCAACACTGTTGCACTGGGGGTAAAGCTGCCAACGCATGAATTTTGGAGGACACATTTAAAACACAGCATTCCATCCCTGATACCCAAAATTTGTGTTCTTCTCACATGTAAAACATCCCTACTTTCATTGCAATAGCTGCAAAGCCTTGGCTAATTCCACTACCAACTCAAAAGTTAAAAATCTAGAATCTCATTGAAATCAGATATGAAATGACAGTTCACCTGAGGCAAATCCTACTCCAGCTGTAAGGCTATGAAACTAAATGAATTATCTGCTTTCAAAATATGATGATGGGCCAAGCATAGGACACACATTCCCATTCCAAACAGAAGCAATAGACAAGAAGAAATGAGTAACTGATCTTAAGGAAACCCAAAACCTATTATTTGGGAAAAATAATATTAAATCTTAAAGGGCCAGAATAATCTCTTTGAACTCTATGTTCCACAGCAGGATATGCCACTTGGGGCAAAGTATAGGCCCCCAAGCCTTATGGCTTTGTAGGGCTCAGTCCAGCCAGAAACTTGCACAGGTGGGAGTCTCTGCCTACAGCTTTCCCTGTCTACAGTTGAATGCCAGTGTCCCTACAGTTTTATTTGGGGGCCTGTCCCACTCTATAGCTCTAATAGGCATTATAATGGAAAATCTCAGTGCTACAGGCTTCCTAACTTTGCCCTGATGGAGTTTTCTGTGGTGAATCTGACCTTGAAATAAGTTTGCCTGAGGCTCCAGTCTGTCTGATGCATCCTTTGAAATCTAGGTGTGAGGCAGCTGTGACCCCAAGTCTTGTGTACTCTGTGTACCTGCATAGTCAGCACCAAGGACATCACCCAAGCTTACCATTCATGCCTTTCAAATCAGTGGATGTAGTTTCTCCTGGGCCTGTTTCATCTATACCTAGGGCTGCGTAGCAGCACTGCACCAGAATGCAGAATGCAGAGCATTCTAGGCAGTCCTGAGAGCAAAGCCTGTGGTGCAGCAGGTTCCTTGGCAGGTTCCTTTACGGAAACTTGCCTTTGCGATCCTTGAGGTTGCCTCAGGCTTAACTCGAGGACTTCTGAATACCTTCAAGATCATTCTGCCATTGTCCACTTGTCTCTCACATGCTCACTTGGTCTTTTGTCATATTATGAAACAGCAGGAAGGCACTCACTAGATGCCAGAGCCATGTGATCTTGGGCCTTCCAGCCTCCAGAACTGTGACCCAGTGAACGTCTGCTGTTTACAGATTACCCTGTCAGTGGTATTCTGTTATAGCAGCAAAAGATGGCCCATGACAGTCTACAATAAAGAAAACCAAAGGAATAAAACATAATGTCTAAAATAATATTTAACAGTAATAACCTAGTGAAAAAGCAAGACCATAAAACTTTATATATTAAGGCCTATGTCATTCATAATGCCTGATAATTAGTAGATTCAAATTTGTTTTTTAAAATAATTTTATTTAAAGAGAAAAAAACAAAAAATAAAGGGTAGCAACAATACAGTATTCCAAGGAAAAAAGGAAAAGAACAACAACAAAAAACCTAAGAGATTTTTACTTGACAAATTACATACTGACTTCTTGGAAATAGTTATCCAAATTATAAAGTTAAAACATGTAAAGTAGACATTCAAACAGTGAGACTGTTAACAGTTCTGCTCCACGATCTGACAAAAACAGCAATATGGTCATCCATCTTACCCACTCAAATACACATGCAATTATATCAAAAGGGTAAAATTAAACACAACAAAACAGAGCAAAGCGGATCACAAGAAAGCAATGTAAGAGACAAAAATTTCAAAACTAGACTATCAGAGATATTCACTCTCTATCATATTGACTCTTGTTTCCTTCCAAATAGTTGTCCAGATTGTCACATACAGGGAATTCACATGAAACAACCTAGTATGGAATTGATCTGAGCAGGACGAGGAGGGCATTTCAGGTCTTCAAGACCAGACATTAGGGAAACCAAGAATGGCTGTCATAGTGTCTCTCATTCTCCACAAAACAGCTGTCCATACCTTCATGTGTGTTGAACTTAACCAAGGCAAAGCAAGCTAAGATCACTTTGAACGAAAAGTGATAGTTTTGCTGGACTTCACATCATGACATTATGGAATCAGCACTGGGTATTGTAGTATCTCTTTTTCTTCAAAGTAGTTGTTCATTTCAACATGTGTTATATAGTTGGTTCTCATAAACTGTTTATAAGCTTTACACATGCATGAGTCTCTACATATATATTGATTATTTCTGTATTAGCAGGAATAACAAAACAAAGCAAGATAAAACAAAACAATTCCTAGAAAAGCATGAGGCAGAAAAGTCACATAAAACCGCAATACAAGGTGATCTACAATGGTTACCATGATGTCTCAGCAGTGTATAACAACATTAATAAAAACGAAGAATTGGAGACATTATAAGACTTCAAAAGCAAATAATAATCAAACCAGTGTGGGTATCTTAGTGAATCTTGTCATCTTCAGTGTAGTTGCCTATACACTTAGACTTGATGCTATCCATCACAACAGATTTAAATAAAATCAGTCAATACAAAGTAGCAATCTAACAAACCAGATTCAAATAAGATCAGTCATAATAAGACAGTATAAGTTATAAAGGGCTTCAGATTAAGTTGATAGGAAAATTAGGG